>JAOQML010039524.1:0-10793 GCA_027568935.1 Erythroxylum urbanii
GTGGGAGTAAAGTTGAACTTGATGAAGTTCATGATGCTCAAACAAATGCAGATCAACTGTCTGAACCTAAAATTGTTATTCACAAAGATGAGACAATAGTTGAACCTTCTAATATACAAAATGTTCGTAGGTCAAGTAAGATACGTAATGTTACAGAGAGATATAGATTTTTTGTAAGTGAACAAAATGACAGATTGCTTATAGAAGACAATGAGCCTACAACCCATAAAAAGGCTCTAAAAAGTTTAGAATCTAAAAAATGGCTTCAAGCCATGAAGTTTGAAATGGATTCTATGTATGAAAACCAAGTTTGGACTTTTGGTTGACCCACTGGAAGGGCTAAACCCATTGGATTTAAGTGGATTTTTAAGAAGAAAATCGACATGGATGGTAATGTGATTATCTATAAAGCGAGGCTAGTCGCTAAAGGTTATCGTCAAAGACAAAAAGTTGATTATGATGAGACATTTATCCATGTAGCTATGATTAAATCCATTAGAATACTCCTAGCCATTACTGCTTATATGATTATGAAATATGGCAAATGGATGTGAAGACGACTTTCCTAAACAGAAACCTAGTTGAGGATATGTATATGATACAACCTAAGGGCTTCTTATGCAAAGATGGCAAAAGGGTATGCAAGGTTCAAAAATCTATTTATGGGTTGAAGTTAGAATCTTAGAGTTGGAATATTCGATTTGATGATATAATCAAAGAGTTTGGTTTCTCACAAAATCCTGATAAACCTTATGCGTACAAGAAGGTTAGTGGGAGTGCTATTATATTCCTTGTGTTATATGTGGATGACATATTACTAATAGGAAATGATGTCTCAAGTTTGCAATCAGTCAAAATTTGGTTGTCCCATAATTTTTCCATAAAATACCTTGGAGAAGCAACTTATATATTGGGAATAAAGATCTATAGAGATAGATTAAGGAACTTACTAGATATTTCATAGTCAACATACATAGATAAAGTGCTAAAGAGGTTTAGCATAGAGCAGTCCAAAATAGGGTTCCCATGACTCATGGAATAAAACCCTCGAAATCTATGTGTCCCAAAAGGCAAGATGAGAGGACTTTCATAAGTATGATCCCATATGCTTCAACAATAGGATCAATCATGTATATTACTTTATATACAAGACCTGATATATCGTATGCTCTACGTGTTACGAGCAGATATCAATCAGATCTTGGTGAGTGTCACTGGGTGGCTGTTAAGAATATCCTAAAGTACTTGAGAAGGACTAAGGATGTATTCTTGATATATAGAAATGGAGATCTCGTAGTGAACGGACATACAGATGCTAGTTTTCAATCTAAATAGGATGACTCCAAATCCCAATCAGGTTATGTTTTCACACTGAATGGTGGAGCAGTCAATTAGAAGAGTTCCAAATAAAAGACAAAGGTCCAAGCACGTACTCAGGAGATATCACTTGATCAGGGAGATTACTGATAGAGGTGATGTGAAGATGGAGAGAGTTCCTACAGATCAGAACATCACTGATCCTTTGACTAAGCCACTTCCTCAAACGAAATTTGCTTATAGTGTACTCGCCTATGGTATTAGATACATAGGTGATTGGCTTTAGTGCAAATAGGAGATTGTTAGATAGTGCTCTAAATGCAATCACCTTTGGAACTTTTGTACAAACTTTAATTTGATTAATAAAGCAAAAGGCAATTTTATGTTCATTTATACATAAATTGATAGCAATCTTAAATCGAATTAATGAAGTCCATGATACAAAACATAGCATGAAGAGAGTCATTATCGACACATAGAGTAATGAGATCCCAGGATAAGAACTAACATCACTTGGACTAGATGTGACATAGTTAGTCTAGTGGGAGTTGATACATAGCCCATACTCCGAACCAAATAGGGTATAGTATGGTGAAAGGACCAATTGCACAGTAATTGTTTATGTAAAGGTTCGTAAGTCACAGAATTAACTATCGAAGAGTACATGTGTTAATCCACTTATATTTTGGTAAATTCTCATCATGAAACCTTTTATGATTTACTTGAATTAAGAGTTAATTAAAATAGCATGAAACCATCCATGATTGGCTCAAATTAAGAATTAATTTAAGTTCCTAAAATAACCAAGAACCTAAAGGTCACATGCATAAAAGATTGGATGAGAAATAAAGTATGTACGGCTGCATTTAAGTAGGTAACAATCATAACTCATAGGCCATGACTATGACCGAAGGTGAGGCTAGTTTTTAAGTGGGTCACGATCGTGGCTCATAGGCCATGATTGTGACCAAAGCCTCGACCATTGATACATAAGCGAGTTCTTCACTTATGTGCATGAGCTTTTTAACAACTTCTTATATACTCAAGTGAGAGAGAAAGGGCTCCAGAAGAGTTATAGAGATAGAGAGAAGAGGTCTTGAGTTGTCTTCATGTAATTTATGCAATTGTTGCATAAATCTAATTGCATACAAGATAATCTTGATATATCTCCCAACACCCTTACACACTTCTTCTTCATTTTTGCGTGTTCTTGGGTGATCAAGGAAGGGTTTGGTGTTTGCAATAACCTAAACAAAGAGAAGAATCAAGAAAGGAGGAGAGATCAAAAGGTAAAAGGTTTTTAATTCCATGTTCTTTTATATGTCTATACATGCATGTGTGTGTTTGTTCAAGGTTACATGCGCTAAGTTTTACTAATTATAACCTTGGTAATCATGGAAAGCGCACGGGTCGTTTGCGTAGTATCTAAAGTGTCGATCCCACAAGGAAGAGAACTAGTACTAAAATTTAAAGGCAGCTAAGTTCGCAATTAACCTAATTAAACAACTAATACAGAAATTAAATCAATCAATAATTAGTATGAGAAATTAAAGTACTATAAAGTAAACAAAATAGCAAAGTCACAGCTCAATCTAAAATCGACCTAGAAATTACCAAGGGAGAGAAAGGGGATTTTAATTTGAAACTAAGAAAACTTAACCAATTATGCAATTATTGAATTAACGGGTCAAGGCAGTCCTAGGTTGAATTACTCTTTCTCTCGTTATAATTGTTAACCCTAATTAGTAATCCCTAATTCAAATCTTGGGAATTGTGATCTCTCAATCTGTAATTGGTCCAAAACCTAAATTAGTTCTAAAATTACCTATTAACCTACCGGGAACCTATGCTACATCTCTCAATACACAACTCTATCGGTTTGACTCAATTCTTTACCTATCGATTCACCTAACTCTCATTAGCTCAAATTGATGAATTTTACCCGGCTCACCCTCTCAGTTTGTTACCGAATTATTAAGAACAAAATTGAAATCAAAATCAACTCAATAAGAAAACACAAGCGAATAAAATTTATTAATCTCAAGAGTCAAAATTCGAAAGTGAGTATAAACATAAACCCAACATTCACACAACGAATCTCAACACCTATTTCAATTCTATACATAAATAAAACTGAAATAAATGGAAATACTATTGGGAACAAAATCTCAAAGCAGCAACGGCGGGAAACCATCTATTCTAGGAAGTACTTCGCATCTAGCACGTCTCCGTGTTTCTCTTCCTTCGTCTCCTATCTTAATCTCTTGATTTCTCTCTAGGTCTCTCTCGGATTTGATAGAATTTCACTCTTTTGGAACGACTCTCTTCACTCACTAATGACTACCGGCAGCTGTCTTGTAGTGTGCTATTTATTCTATAGCAGTCCTATGTCAAACTTGTGATCGAAACGGTCAAAAAAATCACTCAAATTTTGAGTTTTCGTGTCAGCCCGACACAGGCCATGATCGTGGCCTACCTACCATGATCGTGGCTAATGATTTATCCTTTCTGTCACGATTGTGGCCTGAAGTGCACGATCATGGCTTGACTTGATGCTCTCTGTCACCATTGTGGCCCCTGGTGCATGATCGTAGCCTGGCTGCTTCTAGCTCTTCCTTCTCTATCACGATGGTGACTAGTGTACACGATCGTGACCTATGTCTTTTAGCCCGAAACTCTTCAAATCTTCATCATTTTTCCCCGTTTACCCTGCAACACTAGTACACACATCAAGGTACCTCAAAAATATAACAATTAAGCTCAAAGATTCATACCAACCCATAAGAGACACATAAACTTACAAACTCACATAATTAACGCATAAACACACACTTAACTCTCAATTTAACACTAAATACTTAATACATTTCACTCTAAAACATCATGCAAAACGTAACTATCAACATCCCCACACTTAAATGTTTGCTTGTCCTCAAGCAAACAAAACAACAAAACACATAAAAACGCATAACACACAATGCAATAATGAGACAATGGTTTTGACTTCATGAAATAACTTTATTCTTAGACACAAACGTTCGAATTATGGAAAATCATTAACAAACAAAATATGTGACTAGGGGATTTGAACTAAATATACAACTAAATCAAGACCTAAGTGTTACTTAGTTACCCTTTTCAATTATACAAACACATTAACAAATCTTCGATCCCTCGAACTTTGTAACTATTCCTATGTATAATTCCATGAAAATTCAAGCTTATTACAAGTACGATAGGTGTTTATTTAAAACACTTTTTTTAATTTTTATTTAAACTGGCACTTAGTCTTTTACTCGGAGGCAAACATTTGTGATGAATGTTGATCTAGCTACTCAACTAAGTCATTTATTAAACAGCTTGGTTGAAACGTCATTATAACCTTTACACGTGAAGGCATACATTTGTGATGCGTGTCGATCCAGTTACTCAGCTACAACATGTTTTAACTAGCTACTAGCTCTATTCATATCCCGAAGGTCAACAGAATAGTAATTTATTAAACTAACATTTTTATTTTTTTACCTTGTTGCTTTTAGCTATTCGTTTTCATGAAAAATACTAGTTAAGCTACTTAACTTAAAAGACCTCAATTTATGAATGAATATAACAATCTAAAGAGTGCCAAATTTACACTAAGTCCAAATTACGCTGTATGTTTATCCAAAGCCCCCTATTTCACTAATTTCACAGGCTAATGATCGTTATTCATAATTTGATAAACTATGTCCTAAAATTAAACAAATTTCACTCAATCTAAGCCTTCTACACTTTCACACACTTCACACAATGTAACCTACTACTATCATACAGTATGCAAAATTCACATACTTGAACAACACATTGTCCTCAATGTGAGAAGGAAATACACACAACACATACACGAAGGGTAAAGACAAAAACTTAAGTAACAAAGAACAGATAAAACTAACAATAGAACAAAATAAAATTGAAGAAAATTTTGGGTTAGACTTGGATCCTAAGGTGATGGAGGTGGTGATGATGTCGGAGGTGGGAGTTGAACACCCTGAGACTCGAAATACTGATGGATCCGTCGAATATCTTAGCTCTGGCATCATTGTGTGTGCGCCATCTCCGTAAGTGTTCTGTTGGTCTCGGATATTGCATCCAAAAACTTCTTCCAACCTTGCTCTTCCTCTTCTTCTTTTTTCAATTCTTCACTCGTTGACTCCTCCTGTCGAGGCTATGTTGTACTCAAACTCGCTTGACCATCCCTGGGCTGCACATGTGTCTTCTTGTGAATCTCTCGCAAACTCATGTTCGTAGAATGGATGACCTCCACCTGGAATAAATGGTGGTGATTGAGGAAGTCGGGAGGGTGAACTATCAACCCCCTTCGTTCCACACCAAAATGTTCGATAATGGCCGATACTATGTACCCCATTCCCAAGTGGTTGCTCTATTTAGACGAAACCGCGGCAATGACAGTAAGGACATGGGTGGACGTGCATACTGGAATACTGTGATCCTTACACCATAGTATAAAAAGTTCCTTGGTAGAACACTTATTGGTTTCTGACTTGTCAAAAACCAGCTGACACATAAATTTGTGCAGTAGTAAGTGTTCATGTGACCGAATAACATTGTTGTGTGCATTTTTTTCATAGCATTGCTCAATTCCAGTCAACTCGCGCCAATATTAGGAGACACTGAAATTGTCATGTTGATCAACGATGGTGGATTCGGGGAATCCACATATCTCACACATGAGTTCTACAGTTAATTCATAAGCTCTCCTGCCCAGTCTAAACCACATTTCCTTGGTGTTCCTAAGGTCAAAGGTTAAGGAAGTAAAGAACTCCAGAGTAAGTTCCTCATAAATAGGGAATTGGAATCATATGAATGGGCCCCACTGGACTCTCTCAGCTAGGTTCTCTACCCGCTCACACAATTCTAGCCTATCTAATGTGTCAGCATCAAAGTCTTTGGGAACTGAAATTTGCCTAGAACAAAGGGATCGGAAACGAATACCTTCCTCTTCGATGTAGATAGGAAATGGTGCTCTGAAGTCTGATGCTCGGTTCCTTCTCCCTTGTCCTACAACTTGTTGGCTTCCACAAGGTTCCCGTCAGGTTGATTGCTTAATATGTGGCATAGTTGCTGTAGGATGTGGAAGAATTTAGGAAGGTAAAATTTATAGTGAGATAAAAACTGGAATTCTAAAGAGATAAAATGAAACTAAAATTGAAAGTGAAAAAGAAGTAAGAACTGAATATATAGGTGGTGAAAAGGGTAAAATGGTAAAATTTTCATTTAAGAAGACGTGACCACCCTATTTCTTCCTGCCACGATTGTGGCATGCGGCATACCACCATACTCATTCTCAATCGTAGGCCACGATCGTGGCCAGTGGCTGTACTCAGGTCCTTCCTTACTCTTTTCTAAGTCTTTTCTCCTTCACTTCGAGATTCTATTTCATTTCTCTTTATATGTATACGTATTCTTTCCCACGATTCTAAACTCCTATTCCTCTTTTCACTTTTATTCGTCCTAAACAGAAATAAACCTAACTACGAAATTCGACTAATCTAGAAAAAATTCAACACGAAGTTAATTTTCCTATGGGTTGCCTCCTATGTAGCGCTTCTTTTAACTTCAGTAGCTTGATGCTAATTTTATGCTCAAGGTGGTTGGAATGAATGATTCGATGGTAGCATCGCCATTAATCTTAGAGCCTGAACCTTCGTTAGCATATTGTAACTACCACAGTCCTTGCAATTTTCTTTACCTTGCCTTCTCCTTCGCGATCGCTTCTTTCAGGAAGCATTCCTAGGATCCTCTATGTCCTCCTATTCTCCTCGAGGTTCAAGTTCATTGAGATCCACTGGAGGCGGAGGAGCTCTATTCTCTCTAACCGTCACTTTGAAGATCAAGTTCTCCTTTCCAACTCGCAGAGTTAGTTCGCCCCCATCTACATCAATAATTGAGTGCACAGTGGCCAAGAACGGTCTTCCAAGAATTATTAGGGTGTCCTCATGTTCACTAATGTCAAAAATATAGAAGTCTATCGGAAAGGTAAATTTGCCAACCTTTACCGACACATCTTCTATAATCCCCATCGGTCTGTGCGAAGTCTTATCTGTCATCTTAACCAAAAATTTGGTGGGCAATAACTCTCGTAACCCCATTTTAAGACTGAGAGTGTAAGGCATTATATTTATATTCATGCCTAAATCTGCGAAATGTCATGTCTATAATGATGTTATTGATACTACAGGATATGAAAAAGTCCCCTAGATTATCCTTCTTCACAACGTCGGGGTCATCCTCTAGTGGTTGCTCCTCAACCTTCATCTTGACGAACTTTTATAGTTTGAGCTTTAACTGTATTTGGTCCGTCACTTCCTCGATCTTGTTATGCTCGATTTCGCATAATTCTTTCGCTTCCCTCTTTGCATATAACTCTCGCTGTTGCGCAATAGGAAATGGAAGTACCTGTTTAGTTACTTGAATTGATTCCATTGCGGGCTCAATCGAAAGGTCTTTTTTAACTTCTTAACCTTTTTCTCTATTTTCTACTGTTTCCTGCACTTGTGAAGTTTCTCCATCCTAAGTCTGAGTTATGACCATGATACACTCCTTTAGATTTGACTCGGTGTTACTTGGAAGAGTTCCAACATTCCTAGTTGACAATGCTTATGCTAACTAGCCCACTTGGACTTCTAAATTATGTATGGACGAAGCTTGATTTTTCATAACTTGCTTGAATTTACTCTCGAGCCCCTTATGTGCTTCCTCCATACCTCCTATCTTGTCCAAAATCCTATCCAACTTTGAATCCATCGAGCTTGTCTTATCCTATTGAAAACTCGATTATCCTTGAGGCCTGAACTACCCTCCATTACTGCTGTTCAACCAGGAGAAGTTAGGGTGATTCTTCCACTCAGGGTTATATATGTTGGAGCAGGGATTATTACCCCCTCCACGTTCGAATTGGGCCCCCATATAATTAACTTGCTCTGAGTTACTGTCTCTCATCAGATAGCAATCCACTGTATCATGATCCAATTAGCCGTATAGCTTACACTTCAATTGCGCGGCCTTTACCCTAGCTGAGGATGACGCCTTCATATTACTGAGTTGATGTGTCAAGTCATCGATCTTACCTTGCATTTTCGTCATTTGATCGATAGTAACAACTCCTTTCTGCTCCCTAAAGTTAGTAGATTGCCTACTACATTCACTCGCCCATAAACAGCTATTGCTGGCCATCTCCTCTGTTAACTCCTCTGCTTCATCGACCGTCTTTCTCATTAACAATCCTCCCAATGTCGCATCTAAGGTGCCTTTGGTATGTGGGTTCATTCTGTTGTAGAATGTCTATAGTAGGAATTTCTTCGGTAAGTTATAGTGTGGGCATCTCCTCTGCATATCCTTATAACACTCCCACGCTTCATAAATAGACTTCCCATCACTATGTTGGAAATTTGTAATTCCTTAATAATTTTGGTAGTCTTTGTTAACAGGAAGTATTTATCTAAAAAGGCACGCACTAACTATTCCCACGTTGTAATATTAGCAGTGCTTAATGAATAATACCAAGCCTTCGCCCTATCCTTAAGTGTGAAAGGAAACAGCCTAGTCCTTACTGCATCTTCTGACATCTAGTGATACCGGAAAGCATCACAGATCGCGAGAAAATTTATGATGTAAGCATTTGAGTCTTCATTTGTAAGTCCATAAATTTGGACGTTTTGCTGAAGCATATTCAGGAGGGCCGGCCTAATTTCAAATGAGACCTCTTAAACCGACGGTCTAGCCACTCCTTGGTTTGCAGGATTAAACCTTAGCCTCATAAAATCCATAAGGGTCCTCTGTTGTTGCCTACCAGGGTTGACTTCTTGATCCATGTTTCTTTGGAATTCCTCGGCCATTTGTGCTTTCTCGATCTCTTATTCTTCTTCTCGTCTAGCTTTCTTAAGGGGGTTTGTTTTAAATAAGTTATATTTAAATCTAAAGTCTCCGCTACATGACTCGAACCCCTCATGACTCTTGTGTTCATGAAAGAGCATGATTCCTAAGTAAAACTAACGAAAACCGAAAACGGAGAAAAGAAAAAAAAGTTTAAACTATTATAACACCTTAAACTATAAAACTAAGTTGCCTTCCCCGATAATGGAACCAAAAACTTGTTCGCTCAAGGTTATACGAGCTAAGTTTTACTAATTATAACCTTGGTAATTACCACAAGCACATGGGTCGTTCACGCAGTACCTAAGGTGTTGATCCCACGAGAAAGAGAACTAGTCCTAAAATCTAAAGGCAACTAAGTTCGCAATTAACCTAATTAAACAACTAATGCAGAAATTAAATCAATCAATAATCAATATGAGAAATTAAAGTGCTAGAAAGTAAACAAAATAGTAAAGTCATAGCCTAACCCAAAATCGACCTAGAAATTACCAAGGGAGAGAAAGGGGATTTAATTCGAAACTAAAAAAACCTAACCAATTATGCAATTATTGAATTAACGGTCTAGGTAGTCCTAGGGTGAATTACTCTCTCTTGAGATATAATTTAACCCTAATTAGTAATCCCTAATTCAAATCTTGGGAATTGCAGTCTCTCAATCTGCAATTGGTCCAAAATTTAAATTAGTTCTAAAATTGCCTATTAACCTACCAGGAATCTATGCTCGATCTCTCATTACATGACTCTACTGGTTTGACTCATTTCTCTGCCTATCGATTCACTTAACTCTCGTTAGCCCAAATTGATGATTTTTACCTGGCTCACCCTCTTAGTTTGTTGCCGAATTATTAAGAACATAATTAAAATCATAATCAACTCAATAAGAAAACACAATCAAATAAAATTTATTAATCTTAAGAGTCAAAATCCAAAAGTGAGTATAAACGTAAACTTAAATTTCACACAACGAATCTCAACACCTATTTCAATTCTATACATAAATAAAACTGAAATAAATGGAAATACTATCGGGAACAAAATCTCGAAGTGGTGATGGCAGGAAACTACCTATTCCGGGAAGTACTTCGTGTCTAGCATGTCTCCGTATTTCTCTTCTTTCGTATCTTTTCTCAATCTCTTGATTTCTCTCTAGGTCACTCTTGGATTTGACAGAATTTTTCTCTTTTGGCACAATTCTCTTCACTTTCTAATGACTGTCGGCAACTGTCTTATAGTGTGATATTTATTCTATAGAGCCCTAGGTCAAACTCAACAGTCCGAAAAATTACTTAAAATTAGAGTTTTTGTGTGAGCCCGATGCAGGCCACGATCGTGGCAGGTGATTTATCCTTTTTTTCACGATCGTGGCCTGAAGTGCATGATTGTGGTTTGACTTAATGCTCTCTGTCACAATTGTGGCCCCTAGTGCACGATCTTGGCCTAGCTGCTTCTGACTCTTCCTTCTCTGTCACGATTGTGGCCAATGTGCACGATCGTGGCCTATGTCTTTTAGTCCAAAACTTTTCAAATCTTTATTGTTCTTC
>JAOQML010039563.1:0-10787 GCA_027568935.1 Erythroxylum urbanii
AGAGAGAGAGAGAGAGAGAGAGAGAGAGAGAGAGAGAGAGAGAGAGAGAGAGAGAGAGGTAAGCCACACGATATGTGATAATTTATACGTGTTTTAAACCATAATTGTGCAGTGTAATTGTAGCTAACACTAGCAAGTACAAATCGATCCCACAAGGACTATAAATACTAGTAATGGCCTATTTTCGATCATCTAACTGTTGAATAAAATGATGATTTAATTCCAAACTAAACTAGGATTCAACATACTAATGATTCAACATAAATATAACACAAAGATTAATCCAATATTAAATAACTAGTACCTAGGTTGTAAATCCCCCTAAAATATTTTTAAGTATTAACCTTTATTGTGCAATTCAATTATTGATCATTGGATTGTAGAAATTCCTATTTTACGTTAATATCTTTCTTAAGACTATTAACAACTAATACTTGGTTGATTAATTGAAACCTCTTTTTAGTTAAAACCCCTAAGATCATATTACTGATTCATGAATTTCTTTATTAAGTTTAACCCTAATCTAGAGAATTTGTATCGATCTATTTCTAGGTTTACATGTGACTCCTTCCAATTATAGTAGATCTATTTATATAAGAGGATTTTGCAATCTCAATAAGATGAAATCAAATATTGAACTAATGTCTTAGACATATTAATTCAAGAATAGAAACGTATAATTAAATTTCAACAAATTCATCAATCTAATTGAATTAAATAAGGGATCACATCATAGAATCCATCTAACTTAGCATCCTACCTAGGCACTGAACAACTTAATTCCTAAACATAGAAAATGAAACAAACATCAAAAGTTTAAAAGATTAAACAAAATGAAAAGAATTTATAGATATGTATGTCCCCCTTTCTCTAATAAAATCACCTTAGATCCTTAATGAAAGGTTGCTCTATATTAGATCTTTTAGAGTAATCCTCGTGTTTACATCGTCCTAAGTTCATAATTGAATTTTTTTCTCTAAATTTGGTCTCTAAATCTTATTCTAGTCGCTTCTCCCTCGTCTCCTCTTCATAATTGCATTTTATACATTATCCCCAATTACATATATCCCCAATTACATATATGGTCACATACATGACAATGTGTGTGATAGTGTAAGTTACTGTGAATGTGTGACTTTTGTCCCACACCCATGTAACTACTACAAATATGTGTGAAAATTAAAAAAAAACTGAAGGATTATACATAGCCATGTCTGGTAGTCCATTATTTCACTGGAATAGTTCGAAACATGAAATAATAAATAGGTGAAAAGAAATCCTTTAATACAACATCTTCTTTGACACGAATAAATAGGAATCCTTAGAGAGAGAGAGAGAGTTAAGCCATATGATATGTGATAAGTTATACGTGTTTTAAACTATAATTGTGTGGTGTAATTGTAGCTAATACTAGCAAGTATGAATCGATCCCACAAGGACTATAAGTACTAGTAATGACCTATTTTCTATCATCTAACTGTTGAACAAAATGATGATTTAATTTAACCAAACTAAACTAGGATTCAACATACTAATGATTCAAGATAAATAAAACACAAAGATTAATCCAATATTAAATAAAATCCCCCTAAAATCTTTTTAAGTATTAACCTTTATTATGCAATTCAATTATTGAACATAGGATTGTAGAAATTCCTATTTTATGTTAATATCTTTCTCAAGACTATTAACAACTGATACTTGGTTGATTAATTGAAACTTCTTTCTAGTTAAAACTCCTAAGATGATATTACTGATTCATGAATTTCTTTATTGGGTTTAACCTTAATCCAGAGGATTTATATCGATCTATTTCTAGGTTTACATGCGACTCCTTCCAATTATGGTAGATATATTCATATGAGAGGATTTCACAATCTCAATCAGATGAAATCAAATATTGAACTAATATCTTTGACATATTAATTCAAGAATAGAAACGTATAATTAAATTTCAACGAATCCATCAATTAAATTGAATTAAATAAGGGATCAAGTCATAGCATCCATCTAACTTAGCATCCTACCTAGGCACTGAACAAACTTAATTCCTAAACATAGAAAATGAAACAAACATCAAAAGTTTAAAAGAATAAAAAAAATGAAAAGAATTTGTAGATATGTATATCCCCCTTTCTCTAATAAAATCACCTTGGATCCTTAATGAAAGGTTGCTCTATATTAGATCTCTTAGAGTAATCCTCATGTTTACATCGTCCTAAGTTCATAAATGAATTCTTTTCTCTAAATTTGGTCTCAAATTTTAATTCTAGTCGCTTTTCCCTGATCTCCTCTTCATAATTACATTTTATATTGCAAAATTAGAGTTTCTGGATTATACCAATCTTGTAAGTGACTACGTATCTCAAAACCTCTTCATAATAATGATTTTACACGTTCTCAATAGCTTACATATATAAAGGACACAACTGCGTATGTTACTTATACGGACATGTAGCTTTCTACAGGCAAAAACAACTTATTTGAAGCTTTTCATGTTTACAATCTCTTACATAGTCCCTTACAAAGCCATATTTTTTACTTACAAGGGCGTGTACATCTTCATACAGGTTTGTATCTTCAAAGCAACTATAATTCTTTCGTTTTATGCCACTATTTTACTCGAATCTTCTCCTTTTGATCTATGAAGGCAATTAAGACTTGAAAACACACTTGAAATAAAATAAGTACCAAAAATAACCTAAAACTCTTAAATAACAAGCATAACACACTCAATATGGGCATAAAAATATAGTACATTAATCGTTTATCAAACATATTCAAACTTAAGCTTTTGTTTGTCCTTATGTAAATCATAATCCTTATCATCAATCTTAAAAACATTCATCCTTTATTAACCTCATCATGTCCATCGACACCTTAAATCTTCATATCATATTAATCAAATTAACATAAAACTAGATTCAAGTTATCCTAAAACTAATTTTCATAAGTCAATATCAATAGCAATCACATTAATAATCCTTTTGAAGTCAAAAACACAAATTTCACACCCTTACAAAGGATTCAATAAATGTACTGAAAGTGTTTAGGGTGAAAAATATAACAGATTCTCAAATAATTGAATAAAAGGATTATTAGCTATCAGCTTACAATAAAAGCACATCTACACCATTTATAAGTAAACTAAAAACAAAAATAAAAAGGTCTTTTAAATAGGATGTAATGAGCTTAAGAAAAGATATGGTAGGGATAATTAAAAATGGGTACTGATGTTTAAGAAAATTTACATAAACAAGATTACATAAAACTTAGTTTTTCATAGCATAGGTCCTTTAAACAATAAATTCATTGGTACAACACTAATTATTCCCACTCTCTCACAAATATTACAACTTTTCTCTCTTTTTGTCTTCTTTTAATATGTTCGCGATAAATAATTTTCAAATTTTGAACTTCTTTGAGAAAATTTAGAGAGAATGTAAAATTATATAATTGAGACACTCGAGAAGAAACAAATTTCAAGATCATTACAAACCAACAATCATAGAAAAGTTAGACGATTTCTTTAACATTCTCAATATAACCTAAGATTCAAGCAAACAAGTAAATTCAAATTCTTTTAGGTTTCAAAAATAATGAAAATGTTTTCAAGAAAATAGGGTAAATGCTATCAATATGGTTATAATCAATCAAGAAAAAGGTTAAGTATCAAAAATGGTTACTCTTAAAGGATAAAACTAGGTTGTATAATAATCAAGGAAAATTAACTAAAACAAATGGTTAAATTTAAGTGCATTTATCAATATAACGCCTCTAGTTTAAAAATGTGGTCTCAATATAAATAATAAAAGCAAGTTCTTGAATCTTTCAACTATGAATGATAACATACACTAAAGAATAAAAGAGCATAAAATGACAATGTGTTTGGTTTTAAGTTTAAAAGCTCATAAATAGGTTTCATGTGTTAAATAATATACAATTTGCATTCAAATTAAATATCTCAATGCTTGCTAAAAATATGACATATAAAAGCAAGTATGTTCTAACTTTACATCATTTTGAATACTAATTTAATTCAATAATAAATAACAATCTAAAGTATTTGTACAGAGTTTAACTAAATCAGGATATCATTTAATAAGTATAAATAACAAAGGTTATAATAAGCTTATGAAATTTGGAAAAAAATCTCAAAATTTTCTTGTTCTCCTTCCCAACTGTTAAAATTGTACATTATCCCCGATTACACAATAGATGCATGACAGATAAAATATCAAGGTAAACACAAAATGTGAGAAAGGTATATTTTTTCCTTCCCCGAATAATAAAATATACACATTTTAAATTTAGTGAAGAGTCCATTTGATATTATGCGCATTCATCTTTGCAAAATAGAAACCAAAGGGGATAAAAGATAGAGGAAAATCAAAATCAAAATACAATTGATATTACAATAATAAAGTTTAAACTAAAATAATAATAATAAAATAAATACAAATAATTAAAAAACCTTAATAGAATATCTAGACTACCTCTGTATCTGTCAATCTATCGGTGAGTCTGATATGTTGGTCATTGGAGGATCCTTGAATCTTTGAACATCATATTGTTGTAGAGCTAAAGATGATGTAGCTACTCCAACTGGTAGAGGTGGTATGGACATTTTGAGTTGTCCTGCCATTTACAATATGACCACCTCCATCCATCTATCAAAGGCCTCTCGTCTCTCCATCTACCCTGTCAATTACAGCTGGTTCACTAGCAAAGTTTGTTGGATTCCTAAGATCTACGTTATGTGCGAAAATTAAAAAAAAAAACTCAAGGACTATATATAGCCATGTCTAGTAGTCCATTATGTCACTAGAATAGTATGAAACATGAAATAATAAATTTTGTGTATACTGAGCATGTGTGTGTACATAACCTTGTATACCTAAAAACTCCTTCAAACTTTAAAATTTTTCAATCAAAGTCATACGAGTCAACAACACATACCAAAAACACAAAGAATAGGAAAAATCAAAAGAAGATGCTCTATAAACTAACATAATAACCCACTGAAAAATAATAAAATCTTAAACTAAAGCTCAAAAATAAATAAAATAACATATAATCAAATCAAATAAAACTATCATAATTCTTAGGTTGCCTTCTAAGTAGTGCTTTTTGAACGTCTTTAATTCAAAAAATGGTAAGTTTATTATTCTTTATCATGGGTTCCTTCACCTTTAAATATGCTACCCGCTTTTTCTTGTGTTACGTTTTTCATCATTTTTTCTACCTTGAACTAGGAACAACTCTGACGGACCTTCAGAAGAAGAGTTTTACAAAACATCTGAAACCAAATCATCAAATATATCACTAAAGTAATTATCATCAACAAGTTTACAGGAATGATTTAAGACATCAGACAATTTAAATATAACTTTTTCCTCTCCAACCCTAAGCACTAGCTTGCCCTTACTAGCATCAATAATTAACCTAGTAGTGGCTAAAAAGGTTCGACCTAAAACTAGATATCTTCTTCTATATCAAGAATCATAAAGTTAACTAGTAATATAAATTATCAACATTAATAAGTATATCATGTATAGTACTTTAAGATGCTTTATTAGTCTGTTCACTAATTGTAAACTTATCCTTGTAGGTTTTGATTTACCTAATCCCAATTTCTTAAATAAGGCATCATAATACCGACCCTTAGGTCGACTAAATCCTTTTCTATTTTTAAACTATCAATTTAACAAGGGATAACAAAACTCCTTAGATCCTTAAAATTCTCAGGTAGCTTGGTTATAGAATTGAGGAGAACTTTCCACTCAGTGTCACGGTTGCCAACTCCTATAACTTCCTTTTGTTTTTTAGTAAATCCTTTAAAAGTTTCGAATACTTTGACATCTTTGTAAAAGCCTTAATAAGGGGTAAATTAATATGGAGTTGTTTAAACAATTTTAAAAGGAACTTACCAAATTGCTCATCCATTTTATCTTTCTTCACTTTGGCAAGATAAGGGATTATAGGCTAAATTTCCTTGACTTATTGAAGGAACCCTTCACCTTCACCTTTTTTTAGAGTTTTATTGTTATGTTTTCCTCTTGTAACTTTTTTCCACTTCTAAGAGTGATTTCCATCACACGTTCTTTAGAATTTATCTCTATAGTACTAGGCAAAATCTCTTATGGTCTTTCAAAAATTAACTTTGCAAGGTAACCAATATGAGTTTCCAAGTTATGTATGGAAGCCTCTTGATTCCTCAATGATGTCTTTATAGATTGAAATCTTGCCTCTAAATTTTGAGAAATTTCGGACATAATTTCCTCCAAGCCTGGTTTCTTTTCTTGAGGTGGGTGTTGTTAGAATCTTGGTAAAGGGTTGTTCCTTGATTGCCCTTGATTCCTCAAAAAGAAATTTAAGGGATTCATCCATTTTAGATTGTATATTACTATATGGATTATTTTTTAGTCTAGGGACATTCCTCATATAATCTACGTGGTTGGTTTATGGTGCTTGAAATTCTTGACCTGGATATCCTAGCCCACACTCCTTATACTATATAACTTAGAATAACTAAGTATTTATCACTAATCCATCAATCTTTCTACTCAAAGCTTCAAACTGGTTCACCAATACCATAACTACATCTACATCATATACTGCTAAGTTTCTATGAGCCATCCTCTTAATGTCTATATCTTTGTCAACTAGGTGCAATGGATTTCCTCAGGTCATAAACTAACCCCAAGACCTATTGAAGTGAGAAAAACAAAGAGACAATAAAATAAGCAAATAGATTAAAAAGTAAAAAAGAAATCAAACAAGCAATATTGGCTAAACTAATAAAGCAAGGCTTTCCTAGTGCACGGTGTAAATATAGGTAGAACCAACAAGTATAGATCGATCCTATAAAGACTACAAATACTAGTAATGGCCTCTTTTATATTATCTAACTATCAAATAAAATAACGATTTAATTTAAAACTAAACTAAACTAGAACTCAACACAATATAACAAAGATTAATCCAATATCAAATAAATAATACCTAGGTAATAAATCCCCTGAAATTTCTTAAGTATTAACCATTTATCATGCAATTCAATTATTGATCATTGGACTATGGAAATTCCTATATTATGTTAATATCTTCTCAAGATTATTAAAAACTTAGTGGTATCATTAATTGAAACCTCTTTCTAGTTAAAAGCACTAAGATTGAATTACTAAATTCATGAATTTCTTTAATAAGTTTGACCTTGATCTAGTAGATTTATGTCGACTTATCTTTAAGTTTTCATGTAACTCCTTTCAATTATGGTAGAATTATTTATATAAAAGGATTTCTCAATCTAAATATTATAAAATCAATCATTGAACTAATATCCTGAACGTATTAATTTAGGAATAGAAATGCATATATAATTAAATCTTAATGAATCAATCAATCAAATTGCATTAAATAAGGGATCAAATCATAATATCCATCCCAACTTAGAGTTTTTTTTACCTAGGCACTAAGCAAACTTATTTCCTAAACATAGAAAAAGAAACAAACATCGAAAGTTCAAAAAAATAATAAAAAAGAAAAGAATCCATAAATATGTATATCCCCCTTTTCTCTAATGAAATCTCTTTGAATCCTTAATGAAAGGCTACTCTTTATTAGATCTCTTATTTATGTTTTTGAAGTCCTAGGTTGAAAATTGCATCTTTAACGTTAAATCTAGTCTCTAACTTTGAATTTAATCACTTCCTCTTCTCCTCTTTATAATTGTCCTTTATATCATAAAATTAGGGTTTTTTAGATTATATCATGTGAGTGATCGTGTATCTCAAAAACTCTTTAGAATCATGATTTTACTCATTCTTAGTGTATGTTACTTACATAGAAATATACCTCCACACGAATAAAAATAACATCTTTAAAGCTTTACATGTTTACAGTCTTTCAAACGATCCCTTACATGACCATGTAAATCTTCACACAGGCATGTATCTTCAAAATAGCTCCAATTCTTTGGTTTTATGCTACGATTTTACCCAAATTCTTATCTTTTTAATATGTCTTGGTATGAACAGATCACAAAGAAAGAAATTAAAATAGTTTTAAGGGAGAAGAAGAGCGAAAGGTTAGTAGGGTCGGATGAGATACCCATAAAGATATGGAAGAGAATACGCGTTGAAGGTCTTGATTGGTTAGTCAAGCTTTTTAATGTGATTCTTGAGTCCACCAAAATGTTGGATGAATAAAGAATGTTAAATCCTATATGCAAGGCCAAAGGGGACATCCAAAATTGTCACAACTATAGAGGCATAAAACTACTTAGTCACACCATGAAATTGTGGGAGAAGGTAACTGAGAAGAGAGTTAGGAAAGTGGCTTCTATTTCGGCCAACCAATTTGGATTTATGCTAAAAATGTCCACTACAGAAGTGCTACATCTCCTTTAAAGATTAATGGAATATTACAGGGAAAGAAAGAAGAATTTGCAAACGGTTTTTATTGATTTAGAGAAGGCATATGACAGGGTTCCTAAGGAAATCATATAGAGGTGTTTGGAGGTTAAAGGGGTTCCTATTTCATATATAGGGGTGATTAGAGATATGTATGAAAGGGCAATGTCTAATATACAAATAATAGGGGGAGACTCTAAGAATTTTTCTATTGGTATTGGGCTACACCAAGGCTCCACATTAAGCACTTTTCTGTTTACAATAGTGATGGATGAGCTTACTAAGACTATTTAAAGAGATGTGCCCTGGTATATGTGTTGGACCCCGAACTTTTCGTAGAAGACTAGAACTAATAAATGAGAAATGTGGAGAAGTTCATATTTGTGTTTTGGCGTTTTTAGTGGATAAGAGATTTCGAAATGAGGAGAATTAAGGTGAGAATTAGAAGTAGAATGAAAACAAATGTGAAATTGAATATGTGTAGTAAGTTGATGAAGAATATGCGCATATATGTATGATTCTGCGCATGATTATGATCACGGTTAAGTTTCATGTTGCATGTGTTGATCAAAAAAATAAAATAATTTTGAGATGTGAGAAATGGTTAATGATTACGTTTGGGTGATTTCTGACCTGAGTTTTGAATAAATGAGAGCAGTTGAGAAGGTTGATGATAGATGCAAAGGAGAAATACAGTGGAAAGAATATCGTCGGTGAGGACGACACAACACAGAGGCAAGGAAAATTTAGAAGGAGAAGTATCATCTGTGATGATGTCAGAACACAGAGGCAAGGAGGAATGAAGAGTAGAAGTATCCTCTGTGCTGACGTCAAAACACAGAGGGAAGGATGGGTAGAGTATAGAAGTATCGTCTGTGATGACGTCAGAATACAGAGGACATGTCATCACATAGAAGATAGAACTTAAAGGAAAGAAGGAATAGAGAATAGAAGTATTCGTCTGTAATGATGTCAGAACACATAGGACACGTCATCACATAGAAGATAGAACACAGAGGAAAGAATGAGTAGAGAATAGAGGTATTGTTTTTGATGATGTCATCTTCCTCTAGGTGACGTCATCTTCCTCTGTATTGCTTCGTCTGTGTTTTGGCTTCCTCTGTCTTTTACTCCGCTTATCTTTGCCTTGTCTGTCTTTTGTTTCGTCTGAGTTTTGCTTCGTTTGCTTTCTGCCTAAGTGTTCGAAACTTCGTCTATGTTACTGTTCATGAACTTCGTCTTTGTTATTGTTCATGAACTCCTTCTGTGTTACTGTTCATGAACTCCTTCTGTGTTACTGTTCATGAACTTCCTTCTGTGTCACTGTTCATGAACTTCGTCTGTGTTACTGTTCATGAACTTCGTCTGTGTTACTGTTCATGAACTTCGTCTGTGTTACTGTTTATGAACTCCTTCTGTGTTACTGTTCATGAACTCCTTCTGTGTTTTGTTCATGAACTTCTTCTGTGTTGACGTCATCTTCTTCTATGTTTCTTCTGTGATGACGTCATCTTCTTCTGTGTTTTGCTTTTTCTATTTTTCGTCTATACCTATCTTCTGTTCCATTTTTGACCCTAATAAGAAAGAATTGGCCTTTAAGATCTTTATAAACGTTTTAGATCTTGAAACCCTCTTCGAAATCATATAAAGAAAACCTTGATCCGATATCTCTAGAGAAAGTTAAGCAATTGTAAAATATCTTATGTGTTACTGTTCCTAAACTTCTTCTGCGTTACTGTTCATCATCTATCTTCTGTCTCATTTTTGACCCTTTAGAAGATAGAATCTGCCTTTGAAGTCTTCAAGAAAGTTGTAGATCTTGAAGTACCCTTTGAAAGCGTCTTAAGATGATCTTAATCCAACATCTCTAGTGAAAGTTATCTCATTTGTTCCGAGACAAGTTCAATATGATTGAAAACAAAAACATGTTTGATTCTTTAGGCCATAACTTCTTCTCTAGACACTCAAATGACTCGATTCTTGAACCATTGGACTCGTAAGACAATATAGAAGATTTTTATATAATAAAGTGTTATGTCAGAATGTTCAAGGGCATTTTTGGCAAGACACTTAAGTATAAAAGACATAAGGCATAAATGGAAGGGAAAATAGGACAATTCTCAATCATTAAGGGCATAATTGGAAGAAGAATTGTTGTCTTGCTTATAAATGAAGAAGAAAAACGTGAATGGAAGGATAAGCAGTAGAGAATTTCGAAAATGAGAGAGAAAGTGAAAGAAGAAAAAACAAGCTAAGGTTTGATTTTTCTTAGTCTTCAAGAAATATTTTGAAACTATCCAAGAAGAGAAAAAGGAAGAGGAAGAAAAGAGCTTTCTTTTGAGCCAAGGATCCCTTCATTTGGTGAAGAATGAA
>JAOQML010039598.1:0-10786 GCA_027568935.1 Erythroxylum urbanii
AATTTTACACTAATACCGGGAATATGTCATGAATGCATGTACCAATATTTTCATGTGCAAAAAAAATCACATTTTCATAAATGCATGAGAATGAGATATGTTTGTCCTAACTTCTCTAATTGGTCTGCTCGTAGACCCGTTTCCCTAATCCGACCCGTTATGTGGGAACGGGATGTTACAAAAGAGGAAGGAATTCTTCTCTATTTGTGAAAGTCGAAATCATAGTGTTGGCATGTGGAGGTTGGAATCTTTGCTATTTGAAGAAAGCGAGCTGGTGGTTTCCAATCTGTCCAATCTGTGCTCCATGCGTTGTAGGAGTGCTAAATTAGTTGGATCACTCGTCGAAGGATGTGTTGTGGTGGGATCGGATTGTTGTGCAGTTATGTTTGTGGAGATGTTTATATTGACAGTTCTTCTTCTTCACCGATGTGGATGAGGGGCAGGTTGTATAGCCAGTCCAGGTGGGGCAAATAAGTATACATTAGCTTCGGCAGTAACTACAAGTCCCATATTGTACAAACACTCACAATCCAATGGTTCCATCTCACAAGCAACTATGAGGTTAGTGTTCTCAACATCTAAAACTCCCATAATAACAGCAAGTTGAGTGATATATGAACCGAGGATTAAAGCTAGATTTTGGTTTTTCAAAATCAAATGCATTTGAGTGAGCATCCAAAAACCTAAATTAATTGAGACATCATTTTCCATGCACCATAGAAAGAAGAATTCAGATTTTGATAAGACACCAGCAGTTTTTTGACGACCAGAAAAATTGTAAACCAGAAAACGATGCATGTAATTTAAAGCTGGTTTACGAAGAAACGAACTTTTAGAAGTGCAAGGGTTATATCTTTTAAAATTAACATACCATTCTGACCATAGTGCATAGGGATCAAATTCAGGCACATAATCACAACAACCATTTAAAAATGCATCACTTTTAGCCATAGATTTTGTCACAAATTTCATTGTTGCACAAAATGAAGCAACCGAGAATGAATGCCACTGATTTATAAGCCTACACTTAATCATGCCAGGTGCAAACCAGGTGAAATTTGGGTCATCTATTTTGAATTGAAAAGTGGCATAAAAATTCCTAGTTAATTCCACATATACAGGGCAATGAACATTAATATAATTCAACCAACCCATTTTATCCACATAATGTTGGATTTCGGAACGAATATTCAGAGTGTCCAATGTGTCATCATGTATAAACTTACAATGATTTATATGCTTATCACAAATAAGTTCAAATCTATTCTGATCACTTTTTCGATGAAATGAATTAAATGTATTAACTGTCAATTGCAACCTACTCTGAGAAACAACATTTTTACCTTTTTTGCTGCTGTTGTATATTGGTGTAGTAATTCTGCCACTGTCTGCTTGCACATTCTATTCATTGAACGCTATTTCTGGTTCTACGTGTGCATGCTCCTGTGTTTCCCCTGCTTCTAGTTATTGCTAGTCCTCAGTTGTGTTGTAGGAGGTGAATTCTTCTGGAATTTTCGTTGACTGTGTAGGTGGGGATAATAGTGGGGGTGATTCTGGACTGTTGTCAACACGAATGGGGTTAGCTGGAGAACAATGTTGCTGCAATTGTTTAGTAATTCATAGGGTATTGAGATGACTTGAAAGTTTAGGAGGCACGAAGCTAGCTGGGGGTAGACTTAAAAGTGCTATGGGTGTGCTGAGACAATTTGTTGAACACTTGGTGGGTATGTTACTTTTGATTCTCTCTTTCTACTGTTCTTCTCTCTATTCACGCACCTCTGCTCTTAATTCTACCGTAACTCATCTTCTTCTATTTTATCGCAAGTCTTCTCTGTATTCTCACCACACACTCTTTTATTGCTTTCTTTCTTGCCAATCCTTCTGCTGCCGCAACTCTTACGTCTTCCTTTCTTTCATTGTTGGGTGATGGATGGTATTGGAGATGAGAGAACAACAATAGATTTGATTGAAATTGCTAGATGTCGAGAGTCATTCTTCCTTATAGCATGGTTGTACTCCTTGAATTACAGATCTGAAAAGGACACCATGAACAACATGACATAACCAAATCACAAGTTAGGGTTGGATGGGTTTTCGGTTAATGAAAAATTGAGAGATGGGTGTTGTGTGTAATGTGTGTTGTAGTATACATGAAATTGGAATTGATTTGTGGAATATGCAGTGAAGAACAGTAGTGAGAGAAAACAAGTCAAAGAAGAAGAGGGAAAATTTTGGGGGGGTGGGGGGGAGGGCGGCGGGAACAGCCAAGAATTCCAATCTTTTCATTTTTTAAAATCAAAGTATGAAAATTAAAATGATAGAAATAACATGTGAATTTAAATTCCTATCTGAATGAAATAAACATACTGAAATGAAAAACAAACTACTGAAAATAAATAACATAAACAAACCTGAAAAATTTACAGGTTCCCCCGAATGCTTTTCTTTAAAGTCGTTAGCTGGACATGTTTCGTTATTTACCCGATCAGAAATAGGTTGGGGATACCAACTCTATTTCTTCCACTCACTCGATCAAAAAGTTTTCATAATATGGCTTCAGGCAGTGTCTGTTAAATTTAAATACTTTAAAGGTATCTAAACTTTGAATTTCTACCGCACCATGAGAGAAAACATTAGTAACAATAAACGGTCCAAGTCAGCGAGATTGTAATTTTCCTGGAAATAACCTAAGCTTTGAATGATAAAGAAGAACTTTTTGTCCGTTGGAAAAATGTTTCCTAGAAATTATTTTATCATAAAAAGCTTTAGTTTTTTCCTTATAAATTTTCGCATTTTCATACGCCTCATTACGAATCTCCTCTAATTCTTACAATTGTAATTTCCTATTGTTACTAACCTTTATCTGATTCGTATTTAACTGCTTTATAGCCCAATAAGCTCTATGCTCTATTTCTACAGGTAAATGACAAGGTTTACTGAAAACTAACCTATAAGGTGACATACCTATAGGAGTTTTGTACACAGTTCGGTATGCCCACAAAGCATCGTCCAATTGTAAACTCCAGTCCTTTCGGTTCGGATTCACCACTTTCTCTAGTATGGATTTGATCTCTTCACCTCAGCTTGCCCACTTGTTTGCGGATGGTAGGCTGTAGAGACTCGATGTTTGATACCACATCTTTTCATTAAAGCTTCAAAAATCTTGTTGCAGAAATGAGTTCCTCGATCGCTAATGATAGCTCAAGGCATTTCGAACTTGACAAAAATATTTGATTTAACAAAATCAATAATAGTTTTAGCATCGTTAGATATAGTAGCCTTAGCTTCAACCCATTTCGAAACGTAATCTACAGCCAACAAAATGTAGTTCTTACCAAAGGAGGAAGGGAAAGAACCCATAAAGTCTATTCCCCAAACATCAAAAATCTCACATACCAGAATGTTCGTAAGTGGCATTTGATTCTTCGATCCCAAGTTACCTGTTCTTTGATAGCGATCACAAGACTTGTAAAACATGTAAGAGTCATAAAATAACTTAGGCCAAAATAGTCCACATTCAAGAATTTTTCGGGCAATCCTTTTGGGACTAAAGTGTTCCCCACACACAGATGAATGACAAAAATGTAAAATAGATGGAATTTCCTCATCTGTTAACAAACTGATCAAAACAAAATTTCCATAAATGAGGTTCATCCCAAATATAATATTTAGCCTCTCGCTTAATTTTATCTCTTTCAGCTCTAGATAAATCATTAGGTAAAGACTTAGTCACTAAATAGTTAACTATGTCTTCATACTATGGAATTACATGTTGAATTGCGAAAAGACTTTCATCTAAAAATTTTCATGAAGAACATCAAATGTAGTAATCGGAGTGATCCTACTTAGATGATCGGCCATTAATTTTTCAGCTCCTTTCTTGTCGCGGATTTCCATATCAAATTCTTGAAACAATAAAATCTATCGCATCAATCGCGATTTGGCTTCTTTCTTATTCATCAAATACTTCAGAACTGTATGATCTGAATAGATGATCACCTTTATCCCCAACAAATATGACCGAAACTTCTACAATCCAAAGATGACGGCTAAAAACTCCTTCTCTGTCGTAGAATAATTTTTCTGGGTATCATTAAGTGTCATGGATGCATAATAAATAACATGAGATACCTTGTCCACTTTTTGGCATAGCATGACGCTAACTACATAATCTGAAGCATCGTACATCAGCTCGAAGGGCATGTCCCATTTCGGTGGCTGAATAATTGGCTTTGTAGTTAGTCACTCCTTGAGTTCATCAAACGCCTTTTTTCATGGCTCGTCGAAATCAAACTTCACATCTTTTTGGAGCAATCTGCACATGGGTTGCACAATTTTGGAGACGTCCTTGATAAATTGCCGATAAAATCCTGTGTGACCAAGAAAAGAATGAACTTCCCGCACAGTCGTAGGGTAAGATAAAGATCTAATAACATCTATCTTAG
Source organism: Erythroxylum urbanii (assembly GCA_027568935.1). Lineage (NCBI taxonomy): Eukaryota > Viridiplantae > Streptophyta > Magnoliopsida > Malpighiales > Erythroxylaceae > Erythroxylum > Erythroxylum urbanii. The sequence continues at coordinate 4,446 of JAOQML010039598.1, forward strand.
CCCTATCAACTTCAATTCCTTTTGAAGAAATAGTATGACCCAAAATAATGCCTTGATCAACCATGGAATGACATTTTTCATAATTTAAAACCAAATTGGTTTCAATGCAACGTTTTAGCACTTTTTCAAGATTAACAATTAATGTTTCAAAAGACTCTCTATAGACCGTGAAATCATCCATAAAAATTTCCATGCAATTTTCCACAATATTGGAGAAAATACTTACCATACACCGTTGAAATGTTACGGGAGCATTGCACAATCCAAATGGCATTATTCGGTAAGCAAAGGTACCAAATGGACATATGAAGGTTGTCTTCTCCTGATCCTTATCTGCTACCAAAATCTGGTGATATCCTGAATAGCCATCTAAACAACAATAGTGAGATTTACCTACAAGTCTTTCAAGCATTTGATCAATAAATAGAAGTGGAAAATGATCTTTTCTAGTAACTGAATTAAGCTTCCTATAATCTATGCATACCCTCCAACCATTCTGAACACGAGTCGGTATTAACTCACCATTCCTATTTTCAATTACCATCATACTAGTTTTTTTCGATACTACCTGGACCAGACTTATCCAATTACTATCCAAAATTGGATAAATGATGCCCGCATCAAGAAGCTTCAAAATCTCTTTCTTCACCACTTCCATCATAGGTGGATTTAGACGACGTTGGGGTTGCCTTACCTCCTTAGCTTCATCTTCCATCAAAATTCGGTGCATGCAGATAGTAGGGCTAATACCTTTCAAATCAGCCACTGTATAACTGAAAGCTTCTTTATTCTCCTTTAACATGTTAACTAGCTAACATTCCTGTACATCCGAAAGTTGATTAGAAATAATAAGAGGCAATGTGTCTTTCTCACCTAAAAAGATGTATTTCAAATGACTAGGCTCGTTAATTCCAACGTTGGTGGGCTGGTTAATGACGACAACAATTTGTTCAAACTTCTAGGCATTTCCACGAACATGAGCTGATGGGAGAATGGTTCGGTGGTCTCCAAGCAAAGTGATGTCTCCATTGGTTCACCAGCTAACGTCTTTTTCTCCCTTCCTTGCCAAGTTATGCCTTTTCCATTTCCAAGATCATTTCAACTTCATCTTTGTCCTTCAAGTTTTCCTGCAACCATGTGTCAATAAAATCCACAGAAACAATAAATTGTTCATCATCCGAAATTTTCATGGTATTGTAAATATTGAACTTAATTAATTCCCCATCAAATTCCACTGTTAAAGATCCACCATGAACGTCTATTTTTATTCTAGTCATTTTTAAGAATGGCCTTCTGAATAAAATCGGGGTAGAAGAGGATGTATCATCGGTGCCCATATGCAAAATATAATAATCAGCCGAAAAAAACATATTCCTTACTTGAACCAGTATAGCTTCTAACACACCCTTCGGATAAGCATTTGAGCGATCCGCTAATTGAATCACTACTTTAGTTTCTTTAAGAGGTCCAACATTTAAAGATTTATACACATCGTATGGCATAACATTTATGGATGCACCTAAATCTAATATAGCTCTTTTAATCCATAACTCACCAATTTGACATGGGATAGTAAACATACTTAGATCTTTACATTTCGGTGGAAGCTTTTTCTTTTGCAAAATTGTTGAAACGTTCTCCCCCAATTTCACTTTCTCATCAAAATTTAATTTCCTCTTTGTCGTACAAAGCTCCTTAAGGAATTTAGCATACTGTAGAATCAGTTTAATTGCATCAAGGAGAGGAATGTTTACCTGAACCTTTCGGAAGGTATCCAAAATTTCCTTCTCTTATTCTTCCTTCTTTGCTTTTACGAATCGTCTCGAAAAAAGAGGCAGAATCACCTTATTTTGCAGTTCCTTTTCTGTCAATTCTAGTTGTGAAGGTGCTGGTTGCGTGATTTCTTCCTCTACCTCTCTTCTAGAATTTTTTGGAAGGGGTTCCTGTAGTTTCTTACCACTTCATAATGTGATAGCCTTCGCACTTTGTCTAGGATTAATCTCCGGTTGTGCTGGAAAATTTCCAGAAGTTCGCGCTTCCAATCGATTTATGGCAATTGCCATTTGACTTATCTTGTTTTCGATGTTTTTCTGTTGATTCTCAATGGTCCTTTGTTGACTTTCAATATTACGGATTCTTGCTTTAGTACTTCGCTGAAACATCAAAGTGTTAGTGGCCAAAGATTGAATTATATCTTCCAAAGAGGACTTACCTTCAGAATTTGCTGCTACATTTTGATTTTGCCTAAGTACATACAGTTGCCGATACTGCTGGAAACTCGTGGTCGCTTGCTGTCCTTGAGGATTTATAAATCGCAATTCGTGTGATCACACCACCCCGGATTGTAGGTATTGAAAAATAGGTCGTACTTTCTTTGACTCGGCCCAGCAAATCTTCCCACGGCATTCACCTGCTCTATATTTTCCTCCTGCAAAATCAGACATAAATCAATAGAATGTCCTAACGTAGAACATATGCCACATACCTTTGCTTCTTCTTTCTTCATGACTGCCAATTGTTGCATCAAAGAAGTAAGGTCAACCAATCTCTTCTCCAACTTGGTCACATTCACTTCATTCATGCCTTTTGATCCATGCCCAGTAAGTATTCCAAATTGTTGAGTGTTGGAGGCCATATTCGTGATCAATTCCCTTGCGGTCGCCAGCGATTTATCAACTAAAGCACCACCACTTGTAGCGTCAATCATACTCCTATCCATAAGGGAAAGACCTTCATAACAATATTGAATTAACAATTGGTCAGTTATTTGGTGATGAGGACAACTAGCAGAAAGTTTTTTATATCTTTCCCAATATTCGTAGAGTGTTTCTCCCTTATGTTATTGAATTCTGTAAATTTTCTTTCGAGTATTGACTGCTCTCAATGCTGGAAAATATTTCTTTAAGAAAAGCCTCTTCATTTCAGCCCATGTTTACATATTTTCTCCAGCCGAATAGTACAGCCACTCTTGAGCATCATCCTTTAAAGAAAATGGGAAGGCTCTTAGCTTAATCTGCTCTTCCGTCACATTCGTCGGCTTCATTCCTATGCCAACTACATCGAATTTCTTCAAATGTTTGTACGGATCTTCTCCCAGTAAACCCCTAAAAATAGGTAATAAATGAATCAGTCTAGATTTTAGTTCAAATGTATTGTTATCACCTATGTTCGGAAAGTTGATGCATTGGGGCTGTTGTGCGTCCGTGGGTACGGCTAGTTCGCGAAGAGTGTGGTTTGTTGCCATTCTTTCCATTCTCTGCGTCTCCTTCTGATATTTGGTCTGTTTCTGCAGTCTTTTAGTTGTCTTCTCAATCTTAGGTTTGTATTGCAAATTCTCCGTTTGGTTTGAACGCGTAACGTATATAAACCGTCAAAAATTCCCTAATAATGGTGCCAAAATTTGGTACTACCATCGCTTGCAACTAAATTAAAAAGAAATCACTTCCGTTAATACAATTTAATGTAGTAGTGGTAAGTGGATATCGTTCCCACGAGGAATCTTAACGGTAAAGAATTTACGAGTTCGAAACAAATTAAATCAAAGGGGTTTTTTTAAATTATGGGTTAAACATAATTTAAATGGAATATGAAATTGACAAATAACAAATAGCGAAACATTGAGAATCTAACAATCAATAAGAACGAATCTTGACTTCCGGTCTCCTTCATTATTGAACTTGCGTTGATCATCGACACTGAAAATAACTGATTTATCAATTAAGCATTCGTCGTGGTAAATTTCTTTACCTATTTGCTCTTAAGTTTAGTTAACCAAAACATGTATTTGAATTAACCCTTATTAATCAATAACCTGGATATGATCTCAAATTTAATTAATTAATAGGTTTACGAACTAGACAACATACATACAATGTATATTTAGCCTAGACAATTATTTTTCTTAGAATCATGTCCCTAACGTAGTAGACACAAATCCTAACCGCTATTGTTGATTAAAAGAATTGAACGTCAATCTATTTAATCTAGCGATTGATTGAATAAAATCAAAAATTAGTTGCGTACCTAACTGTTAAGTCAAACAATCAAATAATGACCCAGAAAAATAATTAATACTTGACTGATAAATTAATTGAAACAAAGAACAAAAGTCCCACAACATTCAGGGTTTAATAATTAGGATTCCGTAAACCAAGAAAAAAGATTTAGCTACTCATAATGGAATTGAAAATAAAAGAAATAAAAAAACACATTGTCTCCATCCCAGGTCTTTATAGAACTTCCGAAAATATGTAGCAAATTACTGCAAAAAATTGAAAGACAATAGCTGTCGAAACAAAGAAGAAAAATACAGAAAAATTTCACACTACTCCTAATGAAAAATATGCATAAATTCTAAAGCTATCTTAGTAATAAAGACTACTGAAAGAAAGAAGAAAACTGCACAAAAATGAAAAACGACTCCTAACTATTGTTGCGTGAACAGTTCCTACGTGTACTGTTGACAGTTTCTCCTATTTATGCCTCCCGATCCCTTCTTTTTCCTTCCTATCTTGCAGATCACGTTTCCCACATGTTTAAATTGTGAATCTCCATCAATCTTATCTTAAAAGATTATGAAAATCTCAAAAGAATCAGATTCAGTTTTTGAAAGCAGATCTGGAAATTAATTTCATCCTTGCACGTGGCCACGTCTAGTGACTGAATTGCTACCAGATTTGGAATTATGGATTTTCTTCATTTCTTTTTCATCTTTTTGATTCAATTTCATCTCTAAAGTGTTGAAAATCATCTGCAGACAATTATAAGACAATTCCATTAATTTTGAACAATAATTTCAACATATTAAAGTGAATTAAATACAAAATAAGCACAAATTGATAACTTAACAAAGGCTAGAGCATCTTCACTTGGCATTCCATTAAATTGTCGCAACATAGATAGATGAATCTACTTTAGCTCATAATTTCTTGCTGCCGCGGTCAATCAAATGCAAGAAGGGTTACCCACAATAAATGACATTTGATAGTCTTTAATTCTCCTTACCGTAGGATTAACCACCACCGGTTCAACCTAATTTCCTTTATTAAATTAATCATTCCCTATATCTTATTCTTCATGCGGAATTGGATTTTGATTATTATTTGCTATCTCTCTTCTTCTTTGGGCATTGTTCCTTTTACAAGTGCGCTAAATTTCAGGATTCAACTCAAGTAGCTATTGTTGTTCAAATTTCTTGAATGCCTTAACTGCATACAACTCCTGAAATTAAACAAAGAGAAAAGGGTTACAAAGTAATTAATGAAAGAAAACTTAAGGTAAAATAATAAAAAAACTAGAATTATTAGTAACCAGTATAAATTAGTCCCCGACAACGATGCCAAAAATTTGGTCGACAAAATCTACAAGTCCACAGAATCGTTCCTAGTACTTGCACATCAAGTATTCCAAGGTCATATTCCATAAGGACTAAAATACTCACTACTGCATTAATCCTAATCACTTGAACTAAAATGACAAGAAATTTAAAAGATGATTGGATTAGAGCAAACAATAAATTTTAAAGACTGTAAATAAACAAAAAAGGTAAATCTGATGATTTAGACTTAGGGCTTCGGTGCTCACAAATTTAAGAGATTGATTGATGAATTACGAAATTGACTGAATGAAAAGTTATAATAACAATTGCAAAAATTCACTTATATTCTCTCTTAAGACATATAAGAATACCCAACTAGTTGATTACCATCTCTTAATGTGAAACCTGACTAGTCAAATTCATTAAAAATAAGCAACCATAAATTATCACACTAGTTTAGGATCTCTCTATCTCTAAATCTAATGTGCTTATCTTCCTAGTGCACAAATCATACTTCACCTCTCAATCCATCATATGATTCCTAAGATTGCATCTATGGTGATCAAGCATAGAAACAATAATGAAGATTAAGAAAGATAATTATAACCTAAAAATTTTCATTCAACACCATTCAATCCATAAAACATAATCAATCCCTAAAATAGGCTACATCCCTAACCTTAAAAGGTGTTTAGTTCTAGTACATGATAGAAGAATCTAAATACATAAAAATAATTAGTATTCAAGATAGGGTAGAGAGAGAAGATAGAAAGAGAAGACTGATAGGTATGCATTAGGATATGTTTTTATAGGTAATTAGCATGTATTTTCTAGCATACTTGCTATTTATTATTCTAGTTTAGGATTCATTTTGTATGTTTTCATTAAGTTTAATTTAAATTGTTGTTCTTGTGTGTTTGATGCCGATTGAGGGTAAGAACTGACTATTTTGTGTAGGAAAGAAGAGGGAGCAACTTGGAGGTTGAATAAAAGATCAAAGAAGAGAAGACAAGAAGAGTGCATC
>JAOQML010039627.1:0-10784 GCA_027568935.1 Erythroxylum urbanii
CGACGATTAAAATATTTCGTCATTAAAACTAACCATTTTGCCACGAAAACAAAAAGTGTCGCAAAAGGGAAAACTTTTGACGATGTATAGAAAAAATCGTCACCAAATGATGCACAATGGGTGACTATGTCAGCTATTCGTCGCTAAATAATTTTATGGCAACAATTTTAGAAAATGTCATTATAACTTATCAAACATTTGGCGACAAATCCAAAAAATCGTCACCAAAGGTTCTATATTTGGCGACAATATTCTGAAGCGTCACCAAAAAGGCAATATTTCATGACAAATTTTTGATTTGGTCGCAAAAGGTTAAACATTTAGCGATGATTGTTTGTCATCGTCACCAAATGTCAAGCATTCAGCGACGATTTTTAGAAATCAATACTAAATGGTGCACATTCAGTGGCAAATTTTGAAAATCGTCACTGAATGTATACATTTGGTGATGATTTAACATTTTCCAAAATTATTAAACTAGCATTTTTATATTCTATAATAGTTAAGATATGTTTTATTGAAGATTTGTTTTGAATGTTTACATCATATTATTAAAAAAACTCACAACATTATTTTAAGTGTTAAAAAGTGGTATTAATTAATCACTAGTATTTACTAATATTGCAAAAATTAGTTATAAAAATTTTAAATAATTTTATCAATATAATAATATGATATATGGAGTAGTATGAACTTTGAATTAGAAGTTACCCAATTCATACACTCATAAAACCAGAATAATAACAGTCCACATTCAATAGTACACAACTTGACCCCTAAGTAGTACATATGTTGTTTGACAAATTATTATAGATACAACAATAAACAAACTTTAAAGTTGAGTTCAGTTGATTAACTCGCTAAATGACAATGATATAATTATTTGTTTGGATTCCAAGTAACATGAGAGTCGGTAAAAGTAAATGAGTCCCTGATGTTTAGATTTCGAGAAGGTCTTTGCACGTTCGAACGCACCAATTAGAACAGTAACAGTTGTTCCCTCAAGTGTACGGTTTTTCACACCCTCTTGCAACATCTTTTCCGCTATAACTAAACTTGTAAAGGATGCAGTGAAAAAGTCACTAGATTTAGTACCTAAAACACATTCAGTATAGAAGTTAGATATTATCATATTAGTAAACTATTAAATGAACTGAAATTGGAGTGACATGCATACGTGTATGAGCAAACGAAGTATTTGGAATTGACGAATTTTTCAAAACAATCGATTTTCCTAATCCTTTACGGATTGTTGTGATATCGCTCCCGCCTTCATGGCCATACATGTCATTTTTTAGACTCAAGGAAGCTTAAAACAATATGTAGTATAAACCATCAAATGTCAATATATATAATAGCTTCATAAAAGGAAATAAGATGTACATAATAAGGAAAGTGACGTTGTTCAAATGATATTAAACACCTTGAAGTAGAAGATCGGCCATAGAAGGCAAATGATGATTAGTGTATGAAATGGAGATTTTTCTTCATTATTGGTTTTTCAGTAGGGATAATTTTGCCACATTCCTTCCAACGAAATGAATTAGGACCATCTAGAACTAGTCTCCATGTCGATATTCCTTGATTAATAATGTTAAGAGGTATATTCTGCAAAAGTCGATTTAGAATAAAATGATGACAAGTGAAACTAGTCTAGTATAGCACTTATACATTTTCAATGTGCCTAATTGTACGAAAATTACCCTTACTAAAATTTCAAAATTTTGTTATGTAATTTGTATCATATGCAAAATTTTGAATTTAAACTAGAATAGACATGACTATGTTTTTGATGTACAGAAATATATTATTATCTATATGTCTCTATATTACTATTACTGGAAATGAATTAAAGTAAAATACTCTTGAATAGGGATGGCAATAGATAGGGTTCAGTTCGAGTATTACTCAACCCATATCCATATCTATTTTTTACGACTCAATCCATTATCCATTTAAAATCCATTGGTTTTTACGATTTACTACCCATATCCAAATCTATTGGATTGTTCGAGTTTTTGGATATCCATCGAGTGGTGTATATATTAACCGGTTTAAAAACCCACTACCATCCTTACTCTTGAAACAATTTTATCAATGCAGAAACAAAGTTTTGATGAGAGTAAGCATTAAAATGTCAGTGGGAAGATAGACATAAACAAATAACAAAGATAGATAATAAATCATCTTTAAAGCACAACTCATACGTCAAATGCATAATTAAACCAACACAATAAACACCTAAAGGGTTTTAGTGAATAATCACAATAGAACAAAAGAACAAAAGAATAATCACAATAACTCATAATAGAATAGAAGAATAATATCGATTCAGTGAATTATCGGTCTTCGACAGTGATGAGCAGAACACAAAACCCAAAAAGTTATCTACGAGAGGTTTTTGGGTTTCAGAAGATGGCTTGAACTAAAATGGAGTAGACTTTTATGTTTTTGTCTTTGAAAACCTAATACAAAATGACATTGTTTCTCTAAATTAGGTAAACGATGTCGTTTATTGTTTGTTATAGTTGTTTGGAAGTAATATTAATTAATTGGCTATAATTTATTGTATTTATTTGATAATCGTCAGATGTAGCAACTAATACATGGTTCGTCGCTAAATCCCGCTGGTTTATAAATAATTTTTAATATATTTATTTTCCTATTCCAAATAAAACATAATTTGAAATATAAATTAAATTATTCATTTGAAAACTATTTGGAAATTAATTTTTTCAAATAATTAAACTTGACTTACAATTTTTAAAAAATTATAGATTTTCATTATTATAATTTCAAAAACATACTTTTAAAAATTAAACATTTTACTTTTTGTAATTTAGAAAAATAAATACTAATAATGTTACAAGGCATTGTAATATAATTATAAAACTATTTCTAACAAATTATATTTAAAGATTACTCATTCCCAAAAAATAAGCAAATGAAGAACAATTACATATATAAGTGAGAAGATTAATTTTTCATTTTGTTATTGGTAATAGGAAAAACTCATATACGTTAATTAATTAAGAAAATTAAGTATGTAAGGAAAATGGTTCAGTTTTTACGATGTTTTACATAATTGGTAGCGAAATTTCTGCATTAGGCGATGATTTATCAGTTTGGTAGCAAAATGTTATACATTTTGCAACTTTATCTAATTTTCGTAGCAAAAGTATAACATTTTGTGACAAAATATAGGGCCTTTGCGAAATGTACGGGACTAAAATAATATAACTGCGTCATTTTCTGCGTTTTTCCAAATGTATTGGCGATGTTTATCAAATAAGGTCGCTAAATGTGGGAAATGCACGACGATTGCACTTTCGTCAGAAAATGTTTCAACGGTAAAAACAAATTAAGTGGATCGACGTCGTCCCACATAAGAGAAAATGTAACCCGCCCTTCTTCCCCCCAGCCCACCTCTGAACTTTCTTCCTCCTCTCTCTCGTTCATTTTCTACTGTTTTCATCCCTTAATCACGTAAAACATTCTCTTCTTATCTTCGATTGTGTACATTACAAACTTTTGTTGTGGGCTTGTGTTTCGTGTTATGTTTGATAGTAGCAAACGTAGGATAAGTTGTGGGTTTGTTTGAATGGATTGACATGTATAATTACTAGGTGGGAGTTTGAATGTGTCTATTATGGTGAAGAAAGGGAACAGACACAATGAATGGTTGATGTTTCGTGGGTGTTATGTCATGGTTACAAGGTGTTTGATAAAAGTCCTACGGGAATGTCATTGTTTTGTTTTGATCCAACTTGGATTATCCGATTTCAAATGGTGTTGAAACACCAGTACCTCCTACTTACCATCTCCAACCTTCTTCTATCTTTGTATATGTACACAATTATTGTTTATTCTCTATCATCACTTTGAGTTGTCTGTTGTTGGCAGTATTATATGGGTGAGAAGAAAAATTTGAAGAAGTTTTTGTAATTTGAAGAAGTTCCACAATATGATTTCAGTGCTTCCTTCTCTTGTCTACATTTTCTATTCTTTAATTTGTTCTGAACATGCAGGAGGAATGATTATGGTGTGAGGAGTTTGACATGTATACAAATGTTGGTACATTTTTATGCTCCACTGTGAATCATACGTACGAGTCACTATGCATATTGAGAGATGCCAAAGTCCATATTGATTAAGTGTAGTAGCTTGGATTGGGAGTTTTTGCCATAAATTAATTTCGAGTGTATTTTTTACAATTATATAAGAAATGTTGACATGTATGTTTGGAAATTGGCATTGGTGCATGCATGAATAGCTTAATAAGTTTATTTAATATTTTTATTAGTATTGATGCATGAATTAATGAAGTTAGATAATGTATTGGTGTTGAATATTTTTATAGTCCCTTTGGAATAAGCATTGGTGGTGTTACTTCATTTATTGACGAATTGACAAAGAATATGATATGTGAATCTAATTATGGTGTTAAGAAGAACCTATCTTGAGCATTGAATAAAATATGGTATGGAAGAGTATAAGTGTTTCTTAGAAGTTTTTGCGTGAGCATACCTGACACACATATTTGGAGGGCTAAAATGCACGTTTGTTAGTATGATGAAGGTCCTTTATGTGTTTATTAGAATATGTGTTTGTGCATAAAGAAGTAGTGAGATATGTGGCACGAGACATGAATGAATCTTATTTAGAAGAACGTCTTTTAGTAGATTTTAAACTCTAAAATGATTCTAAAACTTATTAAATTCATGTTTAAATTATGTTGGGTTTAGTAATGGTCAAATTGCATAGAACTATATTAGCTAAAGTTTACATATCAATATACTTGTTGTTAACCTCTTTATATAAGAGTGAAAATATGTAATCTTCATTAAGTGATTGTTCAATTTAGTGAAATAAGTCTCTCTTGGCTCTAAAGAATGTAGACATACTAATTAGATGAACTTTGTTAAAAATTTTCTTATATTCTTATTATTTCTTTTTTATTCTATTTTTGTTATATATTATTCTATTTTCTTATACTCTTATTATTATTTCCATAAGTTAGCAAAGCATTGATAAGCTTATTCGTATTTATAGTAATTTGCAGTCCTTTAAAATACAACACCAACCTTAAGATTTTTGTTAAAAATTCAAATAAATGTCTAACATGATGAAATTTGTAAGTCGGTTCTTAATATTAAAAGTCATTTATAAAACAATCTTTACTTAAATGAAATATAATAAAAATTGCTAGAACTATTCATGAGAACTAATTATATATATTGCAAAATGAACGTTAAGAATGCATAAACTAAGGGTTTGTTTGTTTCTTTTTTTGTTGTTGTGGTTTTTATAAAAAGAGGAAACAAGCTATTAAAATTTGTTAAGCTAATGCCTTTCTTCTTTCTATCTTTGTAAATTTGTATCAGAGTGTCCTACTCTATTCCAACAACATAAACAACTCAAGTCAACTATATACAATTATACATCTTCAGGTATGCGAATTAGTAATAACCTTCATTGTTTTATATATCAATTGTCATTTCATTTTGTTTTATATTGTTTACTTAATTGGTGCATATGAACTAATACAACGTTGTTGATTGCATGTAATATTAAACATAGGTTTTTAAACCTAATATAAAACGAGAAATGCATGTTATAATTTTGTTATCTTCTTGTATCATATAAACAAATGGATAAGAGTTGGATGTCTCATCAAAAATGGTCAACTGAATACATAGAAGGAGTTAAGAGTTTCATGCAATTTGTAAAGGATCAAATGGGTGAGGAATGTAGTATTTGTTGTCCATACGTTGATTTCTTAAATGTGGACTTCCAAAGTGAAGATGTGGTATACAATCACTTACTCATCTGAGGCATAGACAAATTCTATAATCCATGGCTTTATCATGGTGAACATAAGTAAGCAAGTTGTAGGAGAAGTGCTGGTACATCTTATGATGACAGTTATAATAATGATGTTGATGATTATGATATGAACGATGATGGTGATGATGGGATTGATGAGATTTTAGATGATTTTCAGAATTATATGGAGACTATGAATGAAACAGGAACGCTAACATAATTGTTAATATGACAGAAGATAATTTTGGGAAGTTATTAAAAGTTTCTCAAGAACAATCTCATATGTGTTGTGAAGTTGTTGCATTTGAAAGTGTATAATAAATGGAGTAACAAGTCCTTTGAGACATGTTAATTGACTTACTAAATGATGCATTACCTATGGGACATAAGTTACCGAAATCTTACTATGATGTGAAGAAACTATTAAGGGACCTTGGATTGGGATATATTTCTATTCATGCTTGTAAGTATGACTGTGTTCTTTATTGACAGGAAAGTAAAGAAATTCAGGAGTGTCCTATTTGTGGTATATCAAGGTGGCAAGTGGATGATGGGAGAGGCACAAAGATACCGATGAATATCCTTCAATACTTTCCTATTAAACCATGATTAAAAAGGCTGTCAAAAATAGCCATAAATATGAGGTGGCATAAAAAGAAACGCATCGATGATAACATTATGCATCATCCAGTAGACTCAATGACATGGAAAGAGCTTGATAGAAAGTTCCCATGGTTTAGACAAGATTGTCGCAATGTTCGAGTTGGATTGGCCTCACATGGATTTAATCTTTTCGGTAAAATGAGTAATTCATATAGCATATGGCCGGTGATTCTAGTCCCATATAATTTACCTCTATGGAAATGTATGAAGGAGCCCTTTATGTTGTTGTCTTTGCTTATTCCAGGACCTACTGCTCCTGGTAAGGACATCAATGTTTACTTACAATTATTAATTGATGACTTAAATGATCTATAGGAATATAGATTACAAACTTTTGATGTTGATAAAGGAAACACATTTACAATGCATGCTGCTGTTTTGTGGACTATAAATGATTTCCTAGCTTATGGGAATTTTTCGGGGTGGAGCACTAAAGGGCATATAGCTTGTGCTGTCTATAATCATCAAATATATTTAACAAGGATGCGAAGTAAAATATGTTATACGGGTCATCGTCGTTATTTGGAACATGGGCATAGATAGTGAAGAAGTAAACAGTTTAATGGCACAGTTGAGTTGGGTGAAGCTCTGATGCAGTTGTCGGGTGATGACATTATTTACCAGCTATCATATTTGGGTGACATTATACCTGGAAAACACCCAAATAATAGAAAGCGTAAGAGAAATGATATTGAATTGAATTGGACTAAAAAAGCATATTTTTCAGCTTGCCATATTGGAATGAATTACTATTAAAACACAATCTTGATGTCATGCATATTGAGAAAAACGTTTGTCAGGCTATTTTAGGGGCTATTATAGGAATTGATAGGAAATCTAAGGACAATATTAAGGCTAGACTAGACTTGGAAGACATGAATATTAGAAAAGATTTGCATTTGAGAAGAAGAGATGATGGTTCATACTTTATTCCCCCTGTTTGTTACAACATGTCAAAAAGTGAGAAATAAGTATTCTATCAGTTCCTCCAATCAATCAAATTTCCTGATGGGTATGCATCTAATTTATGCCATTGTGTGAATGTTAAAGAGGGAAAAGTGTCAGGGTTGCAAAGTCATAATTGTCATGTACTTTTGTAACGACTACTTATTAGAATACGTAGGTGTTTGTCGAACTATATGTTTGTTACTTTGGGTCAAATAGGAGAGTTTTTTAAGCAATAATGTTTCAAGACACTTAAAGTTGAAGAGCTTGATAAATTGGAGAAAGACATAGTATTGATTCTATGTAAGCTTGAACTATTATTCCCCTCGTCGTTTTTTGATGTTATGGTTCATTTGGCAATTCAATTACCATATGAAGTAAAACTTTATAGACCGGTTCAATTTTAATGAACGTTTCTGATTGAAAGGTAATTCATTTTAAATTCAACAAGTTTTTCCTATGTTATTTGTTTGTAACAATTCCTAAGTTTATAACTATTTATGTTCAGGTTTATGCTCTCTTAAGCATTATATACGTAATAGAGCTCGACCAGAGGGGTCTATTACAGAGGCTTATATAGCAAATGAATGCTTGAATTTTTACTTAATATACTTAACTAATGTGGAAACAAGATTTAATAGACCAGAATGTAACTTTGATTTTATTGACGATGGTGGGTTGTTTATTTTCTCCCAAAAAGTTAGGCCACTTGGTGCTGGTAAATATGTTGAGTTAAATAAAGACGAATTCAAAATTGCTCATTGGTATATTTTGAACAATTGCGAGAACACTGATACATACATAGAGTACATATATTCCTTTTCATTCAAACAATCATATTACAATTTCCTTCATTAACTATGAGATCTTACTGTGTTTTTTATTCAATAGAGAGCACAAAGATATAATTCACAGCAAATAGATCATTAATGTTGAAGAAAGACATAGACAAAAGTTTGTATCATGGTTTAGAAATCGAGTAAGTTTCATATTAATTACATATTATGAAAATATAAGAATATGTCTCATCCTCATATTTATTTTTAATTTGTCGTATAGATGTTACGGTTACATAGTCGTAACATGTAAGAAGCGACAATAACATTATATAGTTTGGCATGTGGCCTCATATTTGTGGGAAGAAACACATAGGTTGCATTATTAATGGGTTGTGATATTATATACAAGATCGAGATTGTCGAGTTAGAAATCAAAATAGTGGGGTTGTCATTGAAGGATGTCATGACAACGAAATCATTGACTTCTACGATGTCATATCTGAAATTATAAAGTTGCACTACATCAAGGATAAGAAGGTTATTTTACTTAAATGAAAATGGTTTGATCTAACTGACATGAGAGTGAACAGGCATATTACTAGCGTAAATTTTAGTAAGACATAGTATGATAATGATCCTTTTATCCTTGCAACTCAAGCCAAACAAGTTTTTTACGTCAACGATACTGTGTTGGGTAGCAATTGGAAGGTTGTTCAAAAGTTTCAACAAAAGAATGTATTTGATTTTTGTGAAAGTGATATTGATGAATTGGATGAAGATGTTGATGAAGTCTATCAAGATATTGGATTGAAGATCAATAACGAAGGCATTCCAGTAGAAGATGCATATATATCATCATTCTATAGGAGAGATGTCGAGCCCAACATATTTCAACTGGATGAAGTCCATCCCCATCTTATCTTACAAACAGATGAAGACTATACTTAAGATGACTTTAATGACAATGATGATACTTTGCTGGAATATATTAGCGATGAAGAATCAAATGATAATGTACTTAATGATGATGATTTTCTTAATCTTGATCATGATGATTGAATGTAAGTTTCATTATTTGTATTGTTTCAAATATTAATAAGAAAATTATAGGTCTTAAGTTGTTGATGTTTTAGTTATGTTAATTTACGATGACTATAAGCATATTTTTAATGTTTCATTTATGTTTTTGCGGATGTTGATGATTTTCAAAATCTTGATATTGACAATTTCTGTAAATAAATTGTTTTTGTTGTTTGAAATGTTAAGAAGATAATTGTCTTATGTTGTTGATGTTTTACACAGGTTCATTATAATGGCACCTGGTCGAAACAAAGGAAAGAGGGTAGTAACGGCAGATGAAGTTTCTCCTACAGAATAACCAGCAATTGCAACGTCGAATGTGGAAAGTCAGCAACAATAACCTTTACCAACATCGTCTGGTAGTCATGAAGGATCTTTAGGTCTGTTATTGGTAACCAAACATATTTACATTTATGCTCTCATTACATGTTTAGTGTGTTTTTATCATTATGTTTTTTTAGGTTCCAATACTGGCCTCAGAAAATGAGGTAGAGGTAAGAAAAAAGGAGCTGAGTTGCAACAGATGAATGTTACAATGAATACCAAGTTGTCAGTGAGGATTGACCCCAGGCAATGGCACCCAGTGGATAAGATCCAAGCTACAAAATTGGCCAGTGAGTTGGGTATTATTGTGAGGAATGAGTTTCCTTGCCTTCAGCATATCAAGCAGTTGAAGGAAGACAACTTGCTACAAAATGCTTTGGATAAAGTTTCGGTAATATTTCAATTCATTTCATTATACGTATTGCAATTTTGCTTAACTAAAACAATAACTTATCTAATACGTGTTTTCACAGATGAAGCTCAATATCGTTGATATCGACACGCCTGACATTTCAAACAGTGTTAGGTCATTGTTGAAACAAAGGGTAAAGGATCAGCGATATCGATTTCATAAATATTATACAAAGGGTAAAGGATTAGCGATATCGACTTCATAAATATTATCAATCTTTCCCTTCCAATGAAGAGATAAGCAGACATGTTCCGGAATGGTTGACTGAAGAAAATTGGAATGAAATGTGTAATTATTGGGCTTCAACGAAGGTTTAGGTTTGTTTTTTTCCTCTCCATATTTCCTTCCGTTAATTATGTTTAAACATCTCATAACTACTTCTCTTAATTTAGGAAAAGTGTGAGAAAGCCAAAGTCAACAGAGCAAAAATGAAGACTCCTCATAACACCAGCTCCAGATCATTTGTTGTCATCCGACAATATTTTGTAAGTGTAACATTTTCAATTCATTATTCTTTTCTTGAATACAATAAATTCTAATTGGTTATAATTTTTTTAATTCATATTATAGAGTCAAACATAAC
Source organism: Erythroxylum urbanii (assembly GCA_027568935.1). Lineage (NCBI taxonomy): Eukaryota > Viridiplantae > Streptophyta > Magnoliopsida > Malpighiales > Erythroxylaceae > Erythroxylum > Erythroxylum urbanii. The sequence continues at coordinate 10,613 of JAOQML010039627.1, forward strand.
TCCAAGGGCAAGAGTGTGATAGGATCACACTGTACAAGCACACACACTACAAGGAAGGTCAAGTTTGGACATTTGAAGAGGCACAAATCATTATGTAAGTACAAATAAATTAATATTACAATTTATTTTTCTATGTAATATTAACTAATAATTTTTTAGTTAACTCGATTTT
>JAOQML010039637.1:0-10784 GCA_027568935.1 Erythroxylum urbanii
ATTTCTAAAATGTGATCCATGGGATAGTTTGATGTTAAAAATAATGTGAATTAATTTAAGAGTTCTTTTGTAACCACAAAATTCTTCCAATATTAAGTAAATCATTTATATTGTATTTATGATGTTTTAGTAAATAAATGATGAACACCTCTATAACATCATAATCTATATTGCAATAGTTAGGATGAAATTAAAAAATATTTTTATTCTCCATTCTCTATTCTCTTTGCTCTCAACAAAGTGGTACTAAAGTTATGTTTCTTAAAGTTTATAGTCGAGTCTTAGGAGGAAAGTAAGAAATGGCAAGTACTATATTCACTTCTTTCCATTTCCTCATCTCATAAAGAAAAATTATAAAACATGGTGTCTACGTATGAAAGTTTTCCTTGACTTTTAAGATGTGTGGGAGGTTGTAGAAAAGGCTATGAGAAGACTTAGAGTAAAGAAAGCTTATATCAAAATGATGAAGACGCTTTGTCTAAGATAAAAAAGGGTCAACAAGTGCTCACTCTCATCCATGTATATTTGAATGATTCAATACTTAAGAAGGTACCTTATGCTACTAGTATGAAGGAATCACAAAACATTTTAGAAAAGCCATTTCAAGTTGTTAATAAAGTAAAGAAAATAAGACTTCAAACACTAAAAAATGATTTTAAAGTTTTGAATAGGAAGGAATTCAAGTCAAATTTGGATTTTTTACAGGAGTGAAGTTTTGAAGAAGTAATTTTGAAGATTTGAAGATGAAGAAAGATGTCAACCATCATAAAATGGGCATTGAAGAATAAGAGAAAGAGGACAAGGCTACTATTAAAATATAAATAAAAGGAGGTATGACAATCTAAAGTTACATGTTTTAATTGTCATAAAGTTAGTCATTATTCTTGAAAAATATCATATTGCCATTAACAATATTGAAGAAAAAGATAATATTATTAATGATAATCTAGAAGTTGAAGATTCAACTTTGTTGCTAACAAATAAGGAAGAAGAGAATGATGTTGGTAGTATGTGTCACTTGGATAATGGTCAAACAATCGCATGTGTGAATATAAAAGTAAATTTTTAGAGCTTAATGAGAAGATGAGAGGCAATTTTGCCTTTTAAGACTTTTCAAAAATACAACTTGAAAAAAAGTACAATTCTCATTTCTTGTAAAGATTGCAGTCACAAGTTGATTGTTGATGTTCATTATGTACCCAAGTTAAAATGTAATAATTTAAGTTTATCCTTTGAAAAAGGGTATAAAATTATTATGAAAATAAAATTATTTGGCTTCAAAATCAAAAGTCTAATTTGATTGCTAAGTTAGCTATGTTAAATAATATGATGTTTAAATTGAACATCAAAATAATTGAAGCAAAATTTGTAAAAGTTGATTTGCAAGATGAAACATAATATTGGCATGTAAGATTTAACCATTAAAATTTTGAAGCTCTCAAGGTCATGGAGAAAAAAAAGAAGTTGACAAAAAGGATTCCTTCGATTTACTATTATAATCAATTATGTGAAGTATTCCTAAAAAAGTAACAACAAGAGCAACAAGTCCTCTTTAACTAGTGCATGTTAATATGAGTAGACTAATTAATCCAACTTCATTTGATAAGAAAAATATTTACTTATTTTTTATTAAATGATTTTAGTAGGAAAACATGGTTTTATTTACTTAAGCAAAAATTAGAATCTTTTGTTACTTTAAATAATTTTAAGATGCTTGTAGAAAAAGAGAGTGACTATAAAATTAATGCTTCAAAATTCGATTGAGAAGGTGATTTTACTTTCAGAGAATTTAACAATTTTTATATGACTCATGACATCTTTCATCCTTTGACAGTTTTTAGATCACTAAAACAAAAGAAGTAGTCGAGAGAAAGAATAAAACCATCCTTAATATGTCAAGATGTATATTGAAAGAAAAAAATATGCCTAGAGATTTTAGGCTGAAGCTGTTTCATGTGAAGTGTATTTGTCTAACCACTCTTCAACATTAATTGTCAAAGATCAAGCCTGTAAAGAAGCATAAAGTAGAACAAAGCCTAATGCCTATTATTTACAAATTTTTTGAATTATTGTACATGCTCAAATGTTACACCAAGCAAGATCTAAGCTTGATGATTAAAGTGTTAAACATGTTCTTTATTAAACATGATTTGCATTAAAAAAGCTACATATAATACAGTCCAAATAATAGAGAAATGGTTATAACTCAAAATTTGATAAGAGAGCTATATGGAATTAGGAGGCTCGTGAAGAGAATAATTATATTTTTTCTCTATATTTTAAACTGGAGAAGAAGAAGAGATCATGGCACTCATACAAAAAATAACTCCACCCCCTTCACCACTTTTATTACCGCTTAAAGAAAGTTCAATTGAAAGGAAAGAAAAACGAAAGATATAGGGATATTTATTCATTGATCTAATGAAGTTATTCTTGGTAATGATGAACTATCTTTTCTTCTTATAGATAGTGAGTTATTAAATTTTGATAAATTAATGTAAGATAAAAGGTGAAGATTAGCTATCATTGAGGAAATCAAGGAAATTGAAAATAACAATACTTGGGAATTAGCAACTCTTCCTAAGGGTTATAAAGCCATTATAGTCAAATAGGTATACAAGTTAAAGAATAATTTTAACAAAGAGGAAGAAAACTAAAAGAAAGGCTTATTGTCAAAGGACAAAAGTAAAAGTATGGAGTTGATTATGAAGATGTCTTTATACATGTTGCTCAAATAGAGTATAATCATAAACGTATCAATTTCAATACAAGATTGTGAAAAGTGATTACTTGCTAATCTTGTTCATGTCACTCAATTGTCTGTTACATATCAAGTTTTCCTAGCTCAGCCTTTTGAAAATGGAGATATATTGGATACTAAGTGAAGTCTAACAACTTTTAGCTAAACCAATACCAAAGAATGGCCTGAAACCATGATCTTTCTCTTCTTATGAATGCAGATCCTAAAATCTATAGGCAAAGCATTATACATGTAGATATTGCCATTTTCATATAACTACATATAACATTAACTAATGAAAGTAGAAATGGACAAGAAAAAGGTAAATGAAGGTGTACTGTCAGAACATGAATTTGTAATGTCACCTATATGAACAATGTAAAAGGATAATCAACAATAACAATAATAATAACAACCTAATAAAAATTCCAATTATATGCAGAATATGGAGAAATCTAATTATATGCAACCTTATCCCTAACTAGCAGATTATGAGCATGAATTGTATAGTCAAATGGTGGAAAATTATGAATCAAAACTTGGAAATGACAATTAATTTGCGCTGCAGTACTTGGAGAATATGAAGTGATATCAGATCACCTACATAAATGCTAAATAGTACGAAAAGAAGATCCAAGTATGAATTCCTGGGACATCTATTGACCAAAACAACATATGATTGAGAGAAATAGAGACACAGAGTTAAAATTTCAGCTCGAAAGTTCAATGAAACATTGCTTTTTGTAAACTATATAAAGGCACCAATAATTTTAAGGCAAATGAAACTAGTAAACTATTGATATGTCATATATATAAACATTATAACTTGGTAAATTCATGTCAAGTGAAGAGACTCAAGACACATTAGGTGCACCTATCACACTCTTTGCACCAAAGATTTCATCTTCCCATTGAAAATTTAACAATAAGTTGTTTCCTTGAACTTTATGAGATAACACAATTACCCATAAAATGCAAAACTAGTTTTACTTTTTCTAGCATCAATATCTTTTGCAAAATCATTATCACAAAATCTCACAAGTTTAAAATTTCCACGAGAGGAATAAAATAGTTCCAAATCAAATGTAACTTTTAGGTAGCAAAGAGTCCTTTTATCACCTTTCATATAGATAGAGGTAAGAGCTTCCATAAATTGACATATACTCCAATCGCATAAAAGATATCAAGCCTCGTACATGTAAATATCTCAAAATTCTCATAAGACTTTTAAAAGTAGCAGAATATTTCTTTTCTCCATATTAATAATTTGATATCTTTAATCTAATGTCATACTGTTGGGTTAGTCCCTCAAATTTTATGGTTTTTAATCAATTTTATCTCATGCCTATAGTATATACTATTTGGGCCACACCTAAGTCAGTTATTCTAGGCTAGGTTATTTGAGATACAATTGTTATAAATCAATCCCTTTTTCTACATAACAGCTTTAAGAGAGAGTTTTTGCGCTTATCAAATTTTAGAGAGAGTATTTGTGAGTGAAATTATTTTGCCCTTCAATCCCATTAGCTACTTAGGGGATTTTTACTCTCTTTATTATTTTCATAGTTGATTTTTCTCCTTATCATCTTATAGGTTTTTCTCCAGGAACTCTGGTTTCCCACATAAATTCTTGTGTCATCTATTTATTTTTCTTCTCTATATTCTCTGATTGATTCGATCTTAATTGCTTCTATTATTATAAGCTCCAACAAGTGGAATCAAAGCTTCTACTCATTCGAAATTTTTTTCAAGATGTCTATCGTCACCAAATTTGACATTAAGAAGTTTAATGGAAAGATAATTTTTCTATATGGTGAGTTTATATGAAAGTTGTTTTTTTGTCAAAACGGATGCAAAATGGCTTTAAATAAAAAGGCCCAAAAGCCCAAGTCCATAACTAATGAGCTGTGAGAGGACTTCGATGAAAAGTCATTTTTCACTATTCAACTTTGCCTTTCAAAGAGGTTCTTTACAAGTTCATCCATGAGACCACCGTTGCGAGTTTATGGTTGAAACTCGGGTCTCTTTATATGAACAAAAGCCTCACTAATAAGGTCCGTCTCAAAGAGCAGTCGTGCACGCTCCGTATGGCCGAAGGTACTCTTATCCAAACTCATCTTAATGAGTTTAATTATATTGTTATTGATCTGGAGAATTTAGAAGTTCATATTGATGATGAGAATAAGGTTGTGTTGTTGATTGTTTCATTATCGCGTACCTATAAACAGTTTAAAGAATTTATGCTATATGGTAATAATGATGCATTGTCTTTTGAGGATGTCAAATTGAATTTACTATCCAAAGTAAAAAATTGAACTTAAAGTGTATGCTAGTGATAAAGATGAAGGCTTGTTTGTTAGAAGTAGGGAATTTAAAACAAGGAGTACCAGTAGATACAAATTTAGATCAAAGTCTAGAGGATGAAAATCTAATAATTTCTATTAATACTGTAAGACATCTGGGCACGTAATTGATGATTATTATAAATTGAAAAATAAAAAGGAGAGAGAAGAAAAGAAAAAGCAACCACAGAAACCCACTTAACCTAATATTATAGACTCAATTTTTGATGGTAACGTTTTGTTTGCTACCTCTACTGAAAAGAAGGACAAAACTGTATGGGATCTAGATTATAGATGATCTTATCATATGCGTCCTTGATGGCATGTCAAACTAACAAAAATAAATTCCTACTCTAGAACACTTAAACAAGCAAAGTGGTAAATAGGGTCGAATCACAGAGACCAATGTAGCAATTATTTGTGCAAAAATAATAAAAATAAACATAATTGATTTATGAATGATTAATCTTAGAACACGAAGTCACATAGAAGGCAATTAAAAATAAAGACTGAAAATAATATAAAGAAAGACCTAGCCAAGGTACTCCTCCATTCGATACTGTAATTCGATCATAGACTCGAAAACATAAATTCAGTTCATTCTTATGGACAAAGTTATAGCAGATAATGAACAACATATATCAACCAATCCATTCTTAATTATTTGATAACCTCAAGTAAAGCTCCACAGATTATTACCTAACTAATTAGACTATTCCAGAGTAAAGCTCCGCAAAATATAATCTATGGTAGCATTAGACTCTAATGGACCTTTGTCTTAGCCAACAGAATCAGAGAAGCTGCACTCTATTTAGACTAAATTATTTAATCTCATTAATTTCTTAATTGAAATTAATTCGCCACTTCGATAGATACAGATTCATTAATCTATTCGGAATTTATCACCAAGTCAATCAATTAACAGGCCTTATTAATCAACAATCGTTGCGACAATAAATTGATTAGAGCGCATAGATCAAATAAATATAAGAGATGAACAAAAGCAATTAAACCCAAGGAGTCTCACGAATTACATTAATCGAACGTTAGATACCTTGTCTAGATGAAAAGTTAGCTACGCATAGCAATGGTAAAAGACATTGTTCTTAGAGAAGAGTTTTCTGTTTTTCACGCACAAGAGCTGCTGTCGTTTCCTAAACTTTAATTCTCATTGTTTTATAATTTCCTAGAATGAGGCTATTTATAGTCTAGGTTTACTTTTTACAATAAGAAAAATGGGACCCAATAAAATATGAAAATAAGACTCCAGTGGGCTACAAAATAACTTGATTTCGTCCAGCATAGGGGGCTGTGTCATTCGGGCCCAAATTTTAAGGTACTTAATCCGAAATTTGAAGGTAGCAATCTACCAGCGTCGCGGCACCTTCAATATGGTCATGTTGAAATTCTGTCCAGTTCCAAATTAGCCAAATTCACTCCAAATTGCATCACTTTGATATTTCATCATTTAGAACCTACAAAGACACTAATTATCATAGAAACATAAGCAAAACCTCACATAAACATATCAAAAGAACATAAAACACATACAAATAACATGCACAAAATTCAAGTTATCAAAACTCCCCACACTTGAACAATACTTGTCCTCAAGTATTCAATTAACTCAAATTATCAAGACACTTTAACATCTTATCACAATTCTTTCAACCGCACTTATCACTTAATAAGTTAATGTATACAATCTATAATTAAACAAACAAACCTATGAAGGTAGATCTCCTAATTAATTAGGAATGTTAACTACTTCAGAAATGCCCAAGTAAAAAGTAATTACATCCACACCCTCGCAATGTTTCACTCATTCTCTCATGTGAAATTTAGATGTTGATGTTTCTCTAAAAAATCCAGCACAAACATGTTCTTTCTATAAGACTGACACGAGTTCAAATCTCTACCACTAGCTTGAGTTTAAAACCCACACTAGTCAGCTAGGTCTTTTAATGGGTTATAATGGGGCTAGTTGGTTATCAAGAAATTTGAGTTTAGAAGAGCAAACAAATGTACCAAGTAGACATATGCCAACAACTTTAGCTTTAAGTCAACATAAATAAAAAGATTAAACCATTAAGCTAATTTGACCAATGTATACCATATCGCAAATCCGTCATTCACTTAACTTTAATTATTATAATGAAGTTGAACCAAGGCTGCAGAAACTACCCCTCATGCATTTATTTATATGATAATTCCCTCTTTATTGTTTTTCTTTTCTTGACTTTTTGTTTTTTTATTATTCTTTTTTTTAAACTCACACCAACAAATGCATTTCAACCAGCCATGATTTTTTCTCCTTTTTATCAACAAAGCATAATTAAGCGAACAATTCAGATATAACCCAAAGTGACTAAACATTGGTATACATGATATGTAATTACATATGCTACTTGGTAATCCTTCTCAACTAGGTGCAAAATTCGGGGCTTGAAAGAAGAGGTGACAGATTAGAATGGTTTTTTTATGTTAAAACAAAGAAAAGGTCTAAGCTCAAGGGAGTTGAACTAGGATATCAAATTTTTTTTGGTTGGATTTTGAAAGAAAATGGATAGCCAGGGGTTGCACAAACAATGCCTTAGCTTCATTATAGTGTACTAAATGTGGTTTTGAACAGAACTTATGTCAGTTTCTAGTAAGGCACAAATATGTGCGCTCTCCAAAAGAAAACTATAATGCGTGTAAAGTTGCACTCTCTATCTTACGTCTAAAAAGCCTCACAGTGTGTTTAGCGTGGATGTACGCCTATTACTCCCTAAAAGGTGCAAGCAACTGAAGCAGTCTCTTTAATTCTAGTACAAACACTAACTCGAGTCCTGACAAGATAGGATTAAGAAAAGATCAATTGGGCCAAAGTATCTAACAACTCAAGTTTCCTAAACAAATAAGGAAAATTGTTTATAAAAACATGTTTAAAAGCAGTTCAATTCAGTTTTGAACAATGGGGATTTCCAGAACATTTTGCATGATGCATGTATGAAATGAAAAACAAAAATTGTAAAACAGAAAAATCTAGCAAAACAAGTAAACAATAAACATAACACGCGAACCAACAATTATGCAAATAAAACAAACAAAGCTAAACAAGTGAAACTTTCCCCTCCCCACACTTTATACTAAACATTGTCCTCAATGTTAGCAAATGAAAGATAAAAACAATAAAAAGGAAAGAGTTAGACAAGGCTTCTCTAAATGATGCGCTAAGGTGATGACAGAAAGGGTGGGTTATCATGACCGCTACATTTGAACCAATGGGCGATGTTACGCTTAATCTTTGTGACTTGAGATTGTAACTTGTTAAGCAAGCTTTCCAAAGTGCCTTATCGACGCTCCAACTGTTCCATTTGTTCCACAAGTACCATGATTGGAGCTCAAGAGGGCCCGTCTATCCCAACATTTAGGGGTGGGATCACAAACTCTCCATTGGCTAAGGCACGAGTATCCTACATCTTACAAAGAGCACTCATATCCAAGACTAGGATTGGTGGTCCCGAGGTTAATGTATGATGATGATTAATATTAAAATCACATAATTTGATGGAAAGCAGTGTAATCATAGATCCCAAAATCAGTGGGTGTGTGTGATGTGCCTATGAGGACACCATAAAAGAAAGAGCTCTGCTTTAGAAATCACATGCATATTATCGGCTTTTCCTGAAAAATTAAACACTAAAAAGTGGTGGAAAATCCTATGCATGAGATCAATAAAAGAATTAGCCTTAGACGAGCTAGGATTATAAATTTGTTGGTCGGCGGATAGCACGGAATAAGTTTCTTTCTCATTATACCAGTTAGGATAATCACAAAAAGAATTAAGATAGGAAGAATGAGAAAGCTGAGATTTGGTTATAAAGCCTAAAGCTACATTCCATTCATTCACAGACAAATAAAAATGACACTCTAAAATCCTGAATCGAATAGTAGCAGGTGTAGTGATATCACCATCAATAGGCATGTCAAATTTAAAAGAAGTATAAAAATCCCAAACCAGTTTGTTAAAAATAGACAGTTGCAAATCCACAAACACACCCAATCCTAAATTATCTACCAAAGACCTAAACTGAGATTGTAAATTAAAGTAAGTTAAGCAAGATTCATCCACATACTAACCCGGGCAAATCTTTTTCCCTTTAGTTGGTTGAGCAAACGGATATCTGTGGCATCCTCGTAGCCAAGATTCTAGTCTTGAATGTGGGCTATGAGATTATTCCTCTGAATGCATGGACCACGTTTGGATCGAGAACGGCGTCAGAACTCCTTAATGATAGTCTCTGCGTCATTCTCTGCCTCTACCTTATTGGCATTAGGGTGCTCTTTTGCTCCAATGGCATTCTCTTCTTCTTCAATTTCATTGTTCTCACTGGAAGGTGGTGGACGTGTTGTAAGAACTCAGTGTTTGCGAGTGAAGCGTCGAGGTGGTGTAGAATCTGTGAATTGCTTGTCTCCACCGATTTGTAAGGTAGCTAGAGGTAGAGGTCGACCACAAAATCTGGGCATGGACTTAGTCACCATTATGGTGAAAAGGTTTGGGATGTTTTGGGTTTTGGGCATTGATGGGAGGTGTAGTGACGGATTTGGTGGTGCGGCGTTGATAGGAGGGGCAGCGTGGTGGGAGGTGCGACATGAATTTGGTGGTACGGTGTTGATGGGAGAAGAAGAAGAGTTAATGGATTTTAGGATTAAAATTTTGACAGACTAAAATACCCTCCCCACACTTGGTTTAAAACAATGGCCAAAAATTACAACCATGCCACCTTGCTTGGACTGCTACTGGTTGACTCATCTTTAAAATTTTTTGTGTATTTACGCAGACCACTTAATCAACCAGCTTGATTTCTTTTTCAGTTCACTAGGGCAATGATCAAACTATTCTATCCTGCAAAACAATAAACACCTCGCGACCAAGTGATATCCAATAACAGCAAAATGTTGGAACAAAATTCAAAAAGATTATGTCGAAAAATAAGAAACTTGACAGAATGAAAGCAAACCTTGGGTTGCCTCCCAAGAAGTGCATTTGTTTAACGTCGTTAGATCGATAAGGGTCCCATTCAATTATAGGGAGGTTCATTCAAAAAGTTAACTTCAACTGAATGAGGCTGAAATCCTTCATAAAATGGCTTCAGATGATGGCCATTCACCTTAAAATTTTTTTCTGTTTCCATGCTTTGAATATCCACAGCACCGTAAGGATAGATCTTGGTTACTACAAAAGGTCCAATCCATTTGGATCGTAATTTCCCTATAAAAAGTTTCAAATTCGAATTAAATAAAAGCACCTTTTGTCTGACTTTAAACTTCTTCTCGGTAAGCTACTTGTAGTGAAATGCTTTAGTTTTGGCCTTGTAAGTAACAACGTTGTAAAAAGCATGGTTTTGTAGTTCTTCCAATTCTTGAATCTGCAACTTCCTTTATTGCCTAGCTGCATCAAAGTTCATGTTGCACTGCTTCACAACCCAGAATGCTCGGCGCTCAACTTCTACTGGTAGATAACAGGCCTTGCCATAAACAAGTATATAAGGAGACATATTTAATGGCATTTTGTAGGTAGTGCGGTAAGCCCAAAGAGCATCATCCAAGCGCCAACTCCAGTCTTTCCTGTTGAAATTCACAGTTTTCTCCAAAATACTCTTTACCTCTCGATTGGACAATTCAGCCAACCTATTGGTTTGGGGGAGATAGGCTGT
>JAOQML010039663.1:0-17924 GCA_027568935.1 Erythroxylum urbanii
TTTTCCCTTCTTGAACAACTTCAAAATCACTCTTTAAAACTAAGAAAATTAGAAACCTAGTTTAGCTTTCTCTTCTTTTCTTCTTCTCCTACGACACTCTCTCTTCCTCTCTTTAATTTTCGTTTCTTCTTCTTCAATTGCAAGACAACTATTCTTCTTCCCTTTTTTACCCTTAATGAGACCAAAAAGTCCATTTTCCCTTTCTTATAAGCTTATGCTCTTTGAACCTTAAGTGATCTTCCAAAAATACCCTTCAACCTTCTTATTACTTTAATACAACTAAACCATATAGTAAAAATCTACTAACATTAACACAATAATTAACTTCAAAAACTTAATTTATCAAAACCTCATACTTCATTCCAATCATGCTTAAATAAATAAAAAATTCGGGGTCAACAGTTGCCTCCCATGCAACGCTTCTTTTACCATTGGTAGCTTGACATACTTCTTTTGGTCATAGTGATTTGAATGAATCATGTAATGGTAGCATGATCATAAGTCTCATTAATTGCAAATGAGCTATCAAACTGTGATTTTCGCCTTCTTTTTCCTACATGCCCTTAAGATTGTGGACTTTCGGTTGGATCCTTGTGATCATCATTATGTTCAACCTCTCCATGAGATTTGGTTCTCTTAATGATTTCTACAGAATTTTGAGAACTTTTATCATTGGACAGGTTAAAGGACAACTTCTTATTCTCCACCCTTATAGACAACTTGCCATCATCAACATCTATAATAGATTAGGCGGTGGCTAAAAATGGTTGTCCAAGGATAATTGATATCTCCAAGTCTTCCTCTATGTCCAAAATGACAAAATCCATAGGAAAGGTAAATTTTTTAACCTTAATAGGAGCGCCATTGATTATACCCCTCAAACAGTGAATCGATCAATCATCCATCTACACACTAATCTTGATCGGTGTTATTTCTCCTAGCTTCATCTTTGGAATAAAGTGTAAGGCATCATACTTATGCTAGCTCCTAAGTCTGCAAAAGCCTTATCCACTTTAACATTACCTATGGTGCAAGGAATGTAAAAACATAGATCATTTTGTTCCTTTAGTAATGTTGCCATTTCATTATAGTTCTCCATGCTTCTTACTTCACCCGCTAGCTTTTCCAGCTCCTTTATGTTAATTAGTCTCTCTTGCATGGATTCCATAAAAGTAAGTCACATTTTTAGCTACTCTATTGCCTTAAATACTTCCTTCAACTCTGTTTCTTTTAGCTTCTATTGTGCTAAAATGGGTATATAATTGTAGGTCGATACTCCTTGATTTCCTTTAAGTTATGTTCATTCAGTAGGAGATTTTTTTCAGCCCTTTGCTTTTACTTCTCCCTATCTTCTTCAACTTGGTCAAGCTTCTCCTCAGTGGCCTGGGTGACAACTATGATTCTTTCCTTCGGGTTTGTTTCTATCTTATTCAGAAGGCTCCCCATATTTCGAACAGATAGTGCATCTGCAAACTGGTTCATTTAGACTTCTATGTTGTGGATGGAGGATGCACGATTCTTTAACTAGTTGAAATTTTTCTTCTAATCTCTTATGTGCATCATCCATTTTTCCAATCTTATCCAAGATTTTGTCTAATTTGACGTCCATGGAATTATGTTTCTCCTGTTAAAAACCAGGTGGTCTTTGAGGTCAAAATTGACCTCTAGCATTGTTTGACCACGAAACATGTTCTAAGGGGTTGTTCCCTCCTCAATGTTGATTGCAAAATAGTCTACTGGTTTTACACTCAAAAATTGCAAGTATATGAGTCATGACTTGTAGTTAAAAAACAGATATCAATCCCACAAAAATTATGCTTAGGCACTACTTAATTCAGATAGATCTTTGTTTAAGAATCGAAATTGTTTTATAGAAGTAAACTAAAATTAAATTAAAATTAAATGACTAACAATGAACAATTAATAAAACCAAAATATAGAAAATTGGAATTCAATATTTTAACAACTAGAGATCACTTTTTTCCTATCTTGTCTCCCACCTATTTTATTAATTGAATTGTGTCTCACCTAGATATCCAATTGTATTAACTACCGTTTCTCAAGGTGTAATTAATTATCCCTAATCAAATTAAATGAAGTTGATTAAGCAATCTCTCAATCTACCAAATCACTCTACCAATTTAACTAGTTATTAAATTATCCTATAGGTGACATTAAATTAGCCAAGATCTCTCTTTCAACTAATCAATTAGTGTGATGACTGTAGGTTTATAGAATGCCAACTCTTGTTGTATGATCCTGCTTAAATTACCTTACTCAATCTCTCGATCTATTGCAAAGTATAAAAATATCCAACATTCATCAAAGACATTTTTCATTCAAATCAATAAAATAAGAGTTTAACAAGATAGTTCAAAAGTAGTCCCTAAAAATAAATTAGCCACTTATGGTGTCTATAACATCCCCAACAATTGAATAATCCATCATACAATGACTAGAAGAGATAAAACTACTGAAAATTAAATAGAAAGAACTTCTCCTTTTCTCTGCCAAAATCTGGAAATTTCAGGGTTGGTAAGCTCTTCACCAAATTGTGATTGATGATACTTGAATCTCCACCTTTTTCAAGACTCCAAATCTGGATTTTCCAATCAAGGAGGTTCTTCTACATAAAGGTCTCACATCCCCTTTCATCCATAGGGTTTTTTTATCTTATATAGTCTAGAAAACCTAAAAATTAGGTGAACTCCGCATGTGTTCTCAGATTAAAAATCCCACGGTCGTGGGAATCATCAGAATGCTTTCTCTTCTCTTCTCCTCTTTTGGTTTCTAGCTCAATCTCAAAGTTGCTTAACCTCCATTCCTACATAAAAATAATCAATTCTTATCCTAAATTAAAATCAAACATAAAAGAACAACAATGAAGATCAAATTAAACGAAAAATACAAAATGAATCATAAAATACAACAATAATAAACTATCATGTAAGAAACACATGCCAAATATTTAGAAAAACATACACTAATGCACAACTATCAATGTCCCCACGCTTAAATCTTTGCTTGTCCTCAAGCAAGATAAACACAACCAATCAATTCCATCATTTCATTTTTACAAAAATCAAAACAAACAATCCTTTAAATTTTATCCTACTCAAATATCAAGTTACTACACATATCAGGAATACTTTTCATTAGTGTACATAAGCGAACTCAACATATCACATCATCACTCAAAGATAACTATAGATGCAAAATGAATCTTCCTCATAGTTTCATTCATTTCTCTCAAGTGTTTGATGGTTAGTGTTTTGCTCAAACTCCCTATAGGAAACTGCACTACCATAGGCTTGCTAATACACCAATTCTCCTCTACAATGATTGCATGCATAAATAGATCAAAAGGACTTGTTTAGGGTTGTAATGTAGTAAAGGTTAAGGTGGGTAAAACAAGTAAAAGGTTTAACAAAAGTATTTGTAAAGTAAAAAGTGGGTAAAAGGGATAACAAAATATAATTCCAAGGTACACAAATGTAAATATGCTACTACTCTGCACTTATTGATGCTACTTAAGTGTTCTTCCTTTTTCTTTTCTTTTCTTTTTTTCAATATTTTTTCTTTTTTTCTTTTTCTTTTTACATGGAAGAAACTATTAATAAAATATCAACTATATACAATTTGATTCACAGGCAGAAGTATCCTCAATTCATCTCTGTAAAAATTTTCCCAACAATCTCAACTAATGCATTACTTAATACTCTACTAAACTTGTGAATGGGTAGGTTAATGGGGTTTTGGGTTTTAAAATTTTTGGGTATTTTCAAGAAACAAAATGGTTAAGGCTCAACTGGGGTAGCAAGGGATAACAAAAGGGTCGGTCATTTAAGCTAAGAGTTAATCACAAAAAAGGGCCTTAATCATTTCTATTAAGCATGTATCCAGTAGACTCAAACCGATTCAAAGCAAGTTCTGAAGGTAATAACCTAAAGAAGCATCACACAACAAAGAAACAGAATGACTATAGATGGAGTCATATAAACTCAATCCTCACAATGGCTTAAATGAAAATTCATTATGCATCCTACACTACCTCATTGCTCAAATGTCAAATTGTAAGTAAGTGATAGTTATCCATTGCATGATGTTTTAGGGTTTAGTTTGTTTTGTATTTAGTGTGAATTTAAGTGTTAAGTATGCATTTAGGGTTTAATTATGCTAGTTTGAGTGTTTTAGTGATTTTATGGGTTAGATTAAGTCTTTGAGCTTAAATGTCATATTTTTGAGGTACCGTGATGCATTTGTTAGTGGTTCAAGGTAAAGAGTGAAGAATGGAGAAGATTCAAAGAGTTTTGGGCCAAATACCTAGCCCACGATCGTGGCATAACAGGCCACGATCGTGACAGAGAAGGACGAGCCAATAGTAGCCAGGCCACGATCGTGCACATAGAGCATGATCGTGATAGAAAGTCTCCAAGTCATGCCACGATCGTGCACATTGGGCCACAATCATGACAGAGAGGATAAGACGTGTGGTCCATGGCCTACATCGGGTTGACAGAAAAACTCAAGCTTTGCAAGATTTTTTAGACCGTTTCGACCCCGAATTTGACCTAGAAGTGTAAATAGAATATTACAAGTTAGAGGTAATAGCTAGAGAGTTTGAGAAAAGAGAGCACTCACGTGATCCAATCCTGGAAAAACCTAGAGAGAAATCGAGTGATTGAGGAAGGAGACAAAGGAAGAAAGACACAAAGAAGAGCTTGATGCGCGTACTTCTCAGAACAGGCAGTTTCATGCTATCTCCGCCTCCCCAACTCCATTCCTGACATATTTTCCATTTATTTTAGTTTTATTCATGTATAGAATTGAAATAGTTGTTCGAAATATATTGTGTTGAATATTGAGTTTATGTTTATACTCACCTTTGGATCTTGATTTTTGAGTTAATAAAATTTGGATTGATTGGGTTTTTATTGATTTACTTGTGATTTAATTTATGTTCTTAATAACTTGGCAATAAACTGAGAGGGTGAGCTAAGTGAAAATAATCAATTTGGGCTAATAAGAGTTAGGTCAATTGATAGGTAAAGGATATAAATCGAACTAGTAGAGTTGTGTAACGAGAGATCGAGCATAGATTCCTGATAGGTTAGTAGAAAGTTTTAGAACTAATTTAAGTTTTGGGTCAATTGCGAATCAAAAGATTGCAATTCCATAATTTAAATTAAGGATTATCAATTAGGGTTTAGAAGTATAACTCAAGAGAGAGTAATTTACCCTAGGACCGTCTATACCCATTAAGTCGATAATTTCACAATTAATTTGGTTTTTGTTAATTTCGGATCAAAATCTCCTTTCTCTCACTCGGTAGTTTCTAAGTAGGGTTTAGATTGGTTTATGTGATTTGTTTTCTTAATTAGATTTTTGCGACTCAATTCTTGAATTAATTGTTGATTGATTTATTTCTGTATTAGTTTATTTTGATTTGAATTATTGCAATTTAGTATGACCTTAAATTTTTGGACTAGAATAGGCTTCCTTGTGGGATCAATACCTTAGATACTACGTGAACGACCCATGCACTTGCAGAATTTACCAAGGTTATAAATAGTAAAACTTAGCGTGTGTAACCTTGCGAACAAGTTTTTAACACTGCTACCGAGGAAGGCAATTTAGTTCTATAGTTTAAGACGTTAGGTTAGTTATAATTTTTGGTTTTAGTTTGTTCATTTATTTTAGGAATCATGCTCTTACATGAACACAAGAGTTCCAAGGAGTTCGAGTCATGCAACGGAGGTGATATATTTAGACATAACACGATTAGAACGTAACCTTAGGAAAGCTCTGCGAAAAGAAGAAGAACAAGAGATAGAAAAGTCAATAATGGCCAAGGAATTTCAGAGAAACATATACCAAGGACCAACTCAAGGTTAGCAGTAACGAACCCTCATGGACTTTATGAGGCCAGGGTTCAACCTATCTAACCAAGGAGTAGCTAAGTCGCCAGTTCAAGCGGCCTCCTTCGAAATCAAGCTAGCCCTTCTGAACATGCTTAGCAGAACATCCAATTTTATGGACTGGCAAACGAGGATTCGAACATGCATATTGTAAATTTTACTCGAGATCTGTGATACTTTCTGGTATCACTAGATGTCGAATGATGCTGTTATGATTAGACTGTTCCCTTTCACACTTAGGGATAGAGCGAAGGCTTGATATTACTCACTAAGCCCCGCTAACATTACAATGTGGGAGCAACTCCTGCGTACTTTTCTAGATAAATACTTCTCATTGACAAAGACTACAAAGATCGTAAAGGAAATTACCAATTTCCAACAAGGTGACGAGGAGTCAATTTATGAAGTGTGGGAGCGATACAAGGACCTATAAAGGAAGTGCCCACTCCACAACCTATCGAAGAAATTCCTTCTACATACGTTTTACAATGGAGATAACCCACCTACTAGAGTCACCATCGATGCAACATTGGGAGGATCTTTGATGAGAAAGATGATTGATGAAGTAGAGGAATTGATCGAGGAGATGACTAGTAATAGCTGCCTTTGGACGAGTAAGAGAGGTAGGCAACATATGACGTTTAAGGAGCAAAAGGGAATCATCATGGTTGATCAAATAACTGAGATGCAAGCAAAGATCCACGATAACTTAATGGTATGAAAGTGTCATCTTCAGCTCCAGTTAAGGCCATATAATTGAAGTGTGAGTTATGTGATCAAGTAGATCATGATACTGTGGACTACTATTTGATGAGAGAAGGCATCCAGGAGTAAGTGAACTATATGGGGGCGCAATATGGACGAGGAGGGGCAAACAATCCCTACTCCAACACTTATAACCCAGGGTGGAAGAGTCACCCCAACTTTTCCTGGTCGAAGAACAATAATAGAGCGCAGTTCAGGCCTCAAGGGCAATCGAGCTTTCAGCAGGATAAAAAAAACTCGATGAAATCAAAGTTGGACAAAATTTTGGGCAAGATCAGAGGTATGGAGGAAGCTCATAGGAGGCTCAAGAGCAAGTCTGAGCAAGTAACGAAGAATCATGCTTCATCTATACACAATTTAGAAGTCCAAGTGAGGCAGCTCACAGAGGCAATGTCTACTCGACATGTTAAAACTCTTCCAAGCAACACCGAGTCAAACCCAAAGGAGCGTATCATGGTTATAAGTCAGGCTCAGGATAAGGAACTAGAAAAGGTAGAAGATAGAGGAAAAGGTCAAGTTGAAGAAGACATTTTGATTGAGCTTATGATGGAGTCAATTTAAGTAACCTGATGGGCATTTCCGTTCCCTATTACGCAGCAACGAGAGTATGTAAAAAGGGAAGCATAAAAATTATGGTAAATTGAGCATAACAAGATCGAGGAAGTGACGAAACAAGTACAGTCAAAGTTCAAACTACAGGAGCCCATCAAAAAGAAGGTTAAGGAGCAACCACGGGAAGAAAACCCTAACATAGTTATGAAGAAAGATGATCCAAGGGACTTTTTCATCCCCTGTAGTATCAATAACATTATTATAGATAGGGCATTCATGGACTTAGGCACAAGCATAAATATGATGCCCTATACTTTCAGTCTAAAATTGAGATTAAGAGAATTAGTGCCCACTAAGTTTTTGGTTAAGACGACTGATAGAACATCATAGAGATCGATGGGAATCGTAGAAGATGTGCAAGTAAAGGTCAGTAAATTTATCTTTCCTACGAACTTCCATATTTTGAACATCAGCGAAGATGAGGACAATCTGATAATTCTTGAGTGACCATTCTTGACCACTGCACTCTCAAATATTGATGTTAATAGGGGTGAGTTAACTCTGCGACTAGGGAAGGAGCATATAACATTCAAGTTGACCATTAGAGAATACGAAGCTCCTTCACCTCCAGTGGATCTCAAAGAAACCGAGCCTCGAGGAGAATGGGAGGACATAGAGGATCTTACAAATGCTTTCCAAAAGAAGCGTTCTCGAAGGAGAAGACGAGGCAAAGAAAATTACAAGGACGGTGGTAATTGTAGTATGGTAGCTAAGGTACAGGCTCTGAGATTAATGACGATACTACCATCGAACCATTCTTTCCAACCATCATGAGCTTAAAGGAGCGTCGAGTTGCTAACGTAAAAAGAAACGTTGCATGGGAGGCAACCCATGGAAAAAAATAAAAAAACTAAAAAAACTAGTTTCGTTGTTTAATTATGTTAAAACAGTTGAATTCTGTAGATAGGTTTATTTTTGGATTTTTTAAGTAAAAGCAGAAAAAGAATAGGATTTCAGAGTCACGGAAGATTGAGCAAACATAAATAGAGAAGTGAAAAAGGGTTATAAAAGAATTATGAAGTGAAAGAGAAAATAATTGGGAAAAGAACAAATTGGAAGGACATTAGAGTTGGTGGTATGCCGCATGCCACGATCATGGCATAGTAGGCCACGATTGTGGCCTGCAACTATGCAGAAACAGGGTAGGTGCGAATTTTAAATTAAAATTTTACCATTTTACCCTTTTACCACCTATATATTTAGTTCTTACTTCTTTTTCACTTTCACTTCCGATTTCATTTTATCTCTCTAGCATTCAAGCGTCCAAACACTCTCACCTCACACTAGAAATTTTAACCTTTCGAAATTCTTCCACACTCTGCCTAATCATGCCACGCATCAAGCAATTGGCCCTTCGAGAACCTTATAGAAGACAACAAGTTGCGAGACAGGAGAGAAGGAGCTAAGCAACGAACTTCGGAGCACCATTCCCTATTTATACTGAGGAGGAAGGTATTCGTTTTTTATCCCTTCATTCTAGGCAAATTTCAGTTCCTAAATACTTTGATGTTGACACATTAGATAGGCTAAAATTGCGTGAGTGAGTAGAGAACCAAGCCGAGAGAATCCAGTGGGGCCAGTTTATAGGTTCCAATTCCCTGTTTATAAGGAACTTACAATGGAATTCTTTACTACCTTGACCTTTGACCCTAAGAATACCAAAGAATTGTGGTTTAGATTGGGAGGATAAGCATATAAACTGAATGTCGAAATTATGTGTGAGATGTATGGATTCCCCAAATCCACCATTGTTGATCAACATGATGACTTTCGTCCTTCCCAATAATAGCATGAGCTAACCGGAGTTGAGTGATTACACACTAAGAATGCGCACAATAACATTATCCAATCCTATAGACACTTGCTGCTACACAAATTTATATGTCAACTAGTTTTTGACAAGTCAAAAAGTAACAAGTGTTCTACCAAGGAACTTTTTATATTGTGGTGCATAGACCATAGTATTCCGCTATGCACATCTACGTATATGCTAAACGTCATTGCTGCTACTCTGCATAAGTGGAGCAACCATTGTAGAATGGGATACATAGTGGCCACCATTGCAAAACATTTTGGTATAGAATGGAGGGGATTAAAAGTTCACCTCCCTGACTTCCTCAACCATCATCACTTATTTCGGACAAAGATCATCCATTCCACAAATATGAGTCTGTGGGATATTAACGAGAAGACATATGTGTGAACTAGGGCAGGTCAAGCAAGCTCGAATTTAGCACTACCTCGATAAGAGAAATCCACGAGTGAAGAATTGGAAGAAGAAGAAGAAGAGGAAGAGCAAGGCTGGAAGAAGGTTTTCGATACAATATCCAAAACTAATAGAACACTTGCAGAGATGGCGTGCACACAATGATGCCAGAGCTGAGATATCTGATAGATCCATCAGTATTTCGAGTCTCAGAGCATTCAACTACCACCTCCAACACAATCACCACCTCCATCTTCTTAGGATTTTTTTCTAACCTAATTTTTTTTAATTTTCCAAATTATCTTTCAGTTCTATTTTGTTTTTGTTTTTATTTCTATTTTTATTGTTAATTTTGTCTGTTCTTTGTTACTTTAATTTTTGTCTTTATCCTTTGTTCATGTTTTTATGTGTGCTTCCTTCTCACATTGAGGACAATGTGTTGTTTAAGTGTGGGGAGGGATTGTGTGTTTTGCTTTTGGATGTAATTTTGCATACTGTACGATAGTTATTAGGTTACATGGTGTGAAGTGTGTGAATGTGTCAATGGCTTAAATTGATTGAAATTCATTTAATTTTGGACATAGCCTATTAGGTTGTGAAAGATCATTAGCCTGCAAAATTAGTGAATTAGGGGGCCTTTGGATAAACATACAGCCTAATTAGGACTTCGGGTAAGTTTAGCACCCTCTAGATTGTCACATTCATTCATAATTTGAGGTCTTTTAACTTAAGTAGCTTAACTAGTATTTTTCATGAAAATGAATAGCTGAAAGCAACAAGGTAGGCAATTAAAAAATTTGCTTAATAAATCACTATTTTGCTCACCTTCAAGTTATGAATAGAGCTAGTAACCAGTTGAAAAAGTGATAATATCTGAGTAACCGAATCAACATGCATCATAAATGTGTGCCTTCTCATAAAAAGGCTATAATGAAGTTTCAACCAATCCATTTAGTAAAATGACTTAGTTAAGTAACTAGGTCAACATTCATCACAAATTTTTGCCTCCAAGTAAAAGATTAAGTCCGGGCTTAAATTAATAAATAAAAAAGGTGTGTTTTTTTAATAAAAACCTACCGAACCTATAATAAGCTTGAATTTTCATGAACAGATATTTAGGAACAGTTACAAAGTCTGAGGAACTGAAAAATTATTAATGTGTGAGTACAATTGAAAAGGGTAAATAAGTTAACACTTAGGTCTCGATTAAGTTTTATATTTAGTTCAAAGCCTCTAGACACATATTTTGCATGTTAATGATTTGACATAACTGAATGATTGTGTTCAAGATTAAATTCATTTCATAAAGATCAAAGCCATCGCCTCATTATTGCATTGCGTGTATTGTGCCTGTTGTGTGTTGTTGTTTTGTTGCTTGAGGACAAGAAAACATTTAAATGTGGGGATGTTGATAGTTGTCCATTGTATGATGTTTTAAGGTTTAGTTTGTTATGTATTTAGTGTGAATTTAAGTGATGAGTATACATTTAGGGTTTAATTATGTTAGTTTGAGTGTTTTAGTGTTTTTATGGGTTAGATTAAGTCTTTGAGCTTAAATGTTATATTGTTTAGGTACCGTGATATGTTTGTTAGTGTTTCAAGATAAACGGTGAAGAACGGAGAAGATTCGAAGAGTTTTGGATGCAGGCCACGATCGTGATAGAGACGAACAAGCCAGCAGTAGCCAGGCCATGATTGTGCACATGGGGCACAATCGTGACAAAAAGCCTCCAAGTCAAGTGACAATCGTGCACATTAGGCCATGATTGTGACAGAGGTTAAGACGCTAACCACGATCATGGCAGGTAGCGCCACGATCGTGGCCTACATCAGGCTTATAGAAAAACTCAAGCTTCGCAAGATTTTTTGGATCGTTTCGACGCCGAATTTAACCTAGAGCCTCAAAAGTATAAATAGAACATTACAAGTCAGAGGTAATAGCTGGAGAGTCCGAGAAAAGACATCACTCATATGATCCAATCTTGGAAAAACCTAGAGAGAAATCGAGCGATTGAGGAACAAGACAAAGGAAGAGAGACACAGAGAAGAGTTTGACGTGACGTACTTCCCGGCACAGGTGGTTTCCTGTTGTCGTCGCCTCTCTGACTCTGCTCCCTACATATTTTCCATTTATTTCAGTTTTATTCATGTATATAATTGAAATAGGTGTTGAGAATATATTATGTTAAATGTTGAGTTTGTTTCTATACTCACCTTTGGATCTTGATTTTTGAGACTAATAAAATTTGGATTGATTGGGTTTTAATTGATTTACTTGTGATTTAATTCCAATTCTTAATAACTTGACAATAGACTGAAAGGGTGAGCTAATTGAAAATAATCAATTTGTGCTAACGAGAGTTAGATAAATTGATAGGTAATAGATCAAATCGAACCAGTAGAGTTGTGTAATGAGAGATCGAGCATAGATTCCTGATAGGTTAGTAGACAGTTTTAGAACTAATTTAAGTTTTTGGTCAATTGTGAACTGAGATATCGCAATTCCATAATTTAAATTAGGGATTATCAATTAGGGTTAAGAATTATAACTTGAGAGAGAGTAAACCCTATGACTGTCTAGACCCATTAAGTTGATAATTTCACAAATAATTCGATTTTCGTTAATTTCGGATCAAAATCTCCTTTCTCTCACTCGGTACTTTCTAGGTAGGGTTTGGCTTGGTTTGTGTGATTTGCTTTCTTAATTAGATTTCTGCAACTTAATTATTGAATTAATTGTTGATTGATTTATTTCTGTATTAGTTTATTTTGATTTGAATTATTACAATTTAGTACGACCTTAGATTTTAGGACTAGATTAGGCTTCCTCGTGGGATCGATACCTTAGGTACTACGCGAATGAATCGTGCACTTGCAGAATTTACCAAGGTTATAAATAGTAAAACTTAGCACGTCTAACCTTGCGAACAATCAGCGTATGTAACCAACTACTTTTCATCACTCGATATGGTTCACTTTATATTCAAGTAACCTAATCCAAGTTCAAGCATGCATTCAATCTAATTCCAGCTAGCATGACAGAATCTCATGCAAAACAAATCAAAATGATTCAAGTGTGGTTCCATTGCTTAACATAAAACAATATAATATGCCTCAACATATATCCTAATTAACAAAATGTAAATAGTGACTACACAATGCAATTAACAAGGTAGCCACCTCCTCACACTTAAAGAACACATTGTCCTCAATGTGACAAGGTAACCACAAAATAAGAAAAATGACATCAACCTAAACAAAAGACATGAAACCAAACAAAAGAAATCAAACTAAACAAAAGAATTGACGCAATTTAAAAGTTTAGGGTAAGAAGGGCTTATGGAGATTATGGCGGTGATGGTGTTGGCGAAGGGGCTTCAAAATTATTCCTTTGAAAGAATTTGAGGAATTTCTTCTTCATGTACCGTTGCTCCTTATGGACTTGTCTCATCTGGGTGCCAAGCTCATTAATTCATGACATCATTTACTGATGATTAGAGGCCATTTATCGAGGATTTGCTGAAATCTGTCAACCTCTACTAGTACAGTTGTTTTCTCTTCCACTGCTTCTTCTTATGGCTATGGGACCGCTTGGGATGTGGATGGTCAGGAAGTAGTTGTATCCTTACCCTTCCTATTCTTAACTGCACGTTTAAGGATTTTGGAGCTCCAAAATTTTAGAGCGCCTCAAATAAGATATGTCAAACATATCGTACTGAGTTGTACGTACACTGTCCACATCAAGATTATAAAACAAAGCCAAAGCAGTAACAATATAAGACATGCCAAAATAAGAGCTCTTCTTATTCACACAACTCACTATCGATCGAAAAATTCGATAAGGTGTATTTATTTTGATTTTTCTATCCATGCACCAGAGAAAGAAAAGTTCCTTGGTTGAACATTTATTACTTTCAGTTTTATTGAAAACCATTAAGCACATAAATTTATGCAGAAGAAAGTGCTTGATGCTACGAATTAAAGTGTTTGGTGCATTTCTAGAGTCAAAATATGCTTCACCCATTAGAATTTTCTAGTAATTATCCACATCAAAGTCATCATGATCATCTAAAATTTGAGTTTTCGCTAAATCAAAAAGTGCACGAATGACATGATAATCAAGTTTATACACATCACTAGCTATCCTAAACCAGAATACATCCATTTTAGGATTATAGCATACTGTGGTAAAAAATTCGACCGCCATCATAGGGTAAATAGTTACATCACAACGAAGGAATCTACCCCAACCAATGTTCGTAGCTAATCGCTCAACATTACGCCTCATTCCTATAGTTTCTAATAGTTCAAAGTGAAAATATCTAGGAGCAATTAATTCCCTACCTCTAAAGTCCCAAAAACACATACCTTCGTCTTCCGAATAAATAGGGAATGGGGCACGAAAAGTGACTACCAAATCAGGTTTACATTCACCGGAGACTTAAAGGCACAATTCGTCGATTGGCTTCCTAGCTGTCATTTTCTTCGGAGCCATTGTGAAAGAGAAATATGCAAAAATAAGAGAAAGAGAGATGAATTCATTTTTAGAGAGAGAGAACAAATCTCACAAAATCCATTTATTTTTGAATGATTAATGTACAATAAGTGTAAAGGATTGAAAGATTTGTGGAAATAGTGAAGAAACTACTAAGAGTTTAGTAGAAGATGAAGGATTTTAGAGAGTGGAAGAGTAGGTTTTCGTGTTTGTAGAAAGAGAGAGTGTTAAAAGTTAAAGGATGAAGAAAGAAGAAAAGAAGAGGGAGATTTCAAATTTTCCCTTGGATGGGATTTCCACAATCATGGGAATACCCCTCATTCCCAAAATCATGAGTTTTCTCTCCAAAAACTTTCCAGAGAGATTTCCCACGGTCTTAGGAATCACCCCCATTTCTACGATCATGATTTAACTCTCCAAAAACTTTTTAGCTAGTCTTCCCACAGTCATAGGAATCACACCAATTCCCACGATCGTGGGTTAGTGCATTTTTTCCACTTCTAAACCTTCTTCCAAGCCTAGCATGCATTCTCAATGATCTTGCAACCTACAAACACATTAAAATAATCTTGCCAACAAGAAATTTGAAGAGAAAACAAGATGAAATTCAAACAAAATCTAAATAAATATCAACCAAACTCAAATCAAACATAGTCATACTAAATAAATCAAACACACAAACAGACAAAGACAAACGAAAGAAAATAAAATTCCATGGGTTGCCTCCCATGTAGTGCTTTCTATTAAATCCGGTAGCTCGACATTCTCCTTGTACTTAAGGTGGTTCAAATGAACGGTACACTGATAACGCAGTCACTGATCTCAAAATCTACACGTGAGCTACCCTAGTATAGATTCCACCTTCCTTGTGGTTTTTCTTCCTTCTTATTCTCCTACGTGATTGTTTCCTTCTGACTGCATTCCCAGAATCCTCAATATCTTCCCATTGTCCAATGAGGTTCAGTTTCCTTGATATTATTTAGAAGTTAAGGGAAACCGTTGTCTTTCTTTGATACTTTGAAGGTTATCTGTTGCTTTCCTACCCTCAGAGTTAGTTCACCCCATCAACGTCAATTATCGAGCAAAAAGTAGCCAAGAATAGTTTTCCAAGGACCATAAGGGTTTATGCATCTTCTCCAATATCCAGTATATAAAAATCTGCAGGGAAGATGAATCTATCAATTTATACTTGCACGTTCTTAATAATGCCCTTTGGTTGGTGTGCTGTTCTGTCGGTCATTTTCACTAATATCTTTATGGGCTCTAGCTCTCCTAACCCCAACTTCTGACTAAAAATGTAGGGCATCATATTGATTCTAGCTCCTAAATCCACAAATGCCTTGGCTATGTTGACTCTATTGATACTACAAGGAATAAAAAAATCCCCTAGGTCTTCTTTCTTCTGTGCTATGTTAGGATTTCCTTTTTCTATGTGCTTCATTTTTTTCTTGACTGGTTCCTTTAACTTAAGCTTTGCTTGTAGTTGATTCGTTATATCCTCCATCTTGTTTGACTCAACCTCCTTAAGAATCATCGTTGCTCTATTTAACTTCTACTTCTGCTGAGAAAAAAATAGGATATGGAATTTCAGGTTAAGTTTCTTTGATCAGATCAATTACGAGCTCACTTAGAAGGACTTCTAAAACTACTTGTCTTTCTCTCCTGTCTCTGTCTTCCTTCACATGTTCAGTTTTCTTTTCTTGAGTCAGAGTGATGGCCATGATTCGTTCCTTTGGGTTGACCTCAGTATTGCTTGGTAGATTACTTGCACTTCTAGAAGAGAAAGTGTTAGCAAGTTGACCTACCTGAACCTCCAAATTGTGGATGGTTGAGGCATAATTCTTCAAAATCTTGTCAAACTTTGCTTCCATCCTCTTTTGACTTTCCTCCTAGCTAATAAACATCCTCTTCTGGTTCTCTTTTTCAGTTTCTAGTTTGGACCCCAAGACATCCATCAGGTTGTCCATTTTGCTCTCTATTGACCCAATCCGATCTTGCTGAAATCCATGAAGTCCTTGCGATCTTGCTTAGCCACCTATATTATTAGTGCTTCAAGAAAATTTTGGGTGGTTTTTCCATCCCAGATTATAAGTATTTGCATACAAGTTATTACCTTTTTATGGTTGGCCCAAGTAATTTACCTGTTCTGTATCACTAGCTCCCAACAAGAAACACTCAGTTGAGCCATGATTGTTCTGCCCACACAGCTCACACTATACTTGCATCACTTTAGCTATAAATGATGATGCTTCTTGCATGTTGTTCTATTGGTTTGTAAGGGTCGTGATTTGTGCCTGTAAAGCAGTAACAAAGTCAATAGGAATCAAACCTTTTTACTCCTTCTGTCCTTGTTTATTCCTCTGACTTGACCGCATACAACTATTACTCGCCAACCCCTCCAAAAGTTTATAAGTTGCTTCAATAGTCTTCCTCATTAAAGAACCTCTAGCGGCTACATCTATAGTTCCTCTCGTTTTCGAGTTCACACCATTGTAAAATGCCTGCAATAGGAATTCTCTCCGATAACTTCTCTGTAATTCTTTAAATCTCTCCCAATCTTCACAGAGAGATTCTCCATCACTCTGATAAAAATTCGTGATCTCCTTTATGATCCTCATCGCCTTGGTAAACGAATAATTCTTAAATGCTTAGGCTAGCTGCTCCCAAGTAGTAATCTGCCCCGAACTAAGCGAATTGTACCACACCTTCGCCTGATCTTTCAAATCAAAGAAAATAATCTTAATTTTACTACATCATCGGACATTCCATTGAATTGAAAAATGTCGCAAATCTATAAAAAATTAGCAATATAGGCATTCGGATCTTCATTAGATAGCCCATAAAATTGCACATTATTTTATAATATGTTGAGGAGTGCCGGCTTGATCTCAAAATTGTTAGCTTAAACCACTGGCCTAACAACTACTTGAAGACTAAATCCTAGCCTCATAAGGTCTATTAGTGTCCTCTTAGCTCCTCCTTGCTCTCCTTCTTCAACCATATCTTTTTGTATATTATCTCGACGCTTCGTTCTTCTTAACTCTCGTCGTGTCTGTGATATCAGGAAACTCATTGTTACTAATTTCTGTCGATCTTTGCATGCTCCTTGTGTTCATGCACCTACAAATACACAAGGAAAAGTATCAAAAACTCTTAAATTAAAGTAATCTAAACTAAACAAGATTCTAAACAAACAATCCTCAGCAACGGTGCCAAAAACTTATTGATTGCTAAACAGTCTACTAGTTTTATGCTCAAAAATCACAAGTATAAGGGTCATGACTTGTAGTTAAAAAGTGGATATCGATCCCACAAGGATTGTGCTTAGGCACCACTTAATTCAGATTGATCTTTATTTAAGAACGGAAATTGTTTTATAGAAATAAACTAAAAATTAAACTAAATTAAATGACTAACAATGAACATTTAATAAAACCAAAATGAAAAAAATTGGAATTCAAGATTTTAATAACCAAAGATCACTTTTTTTCCTATCTTGTCTCCCTCCAATTTTATTAATTGAATTATGTCCCACCTAGACATCCGATTGTATTAACTACCCTCTCTCAAGGTGTAATTATTTTTCTCCAATCAAATTAAATGAAGTTGATTAAGCAATCTCTCAACCTACCAAATCACTCCACCAATTTAACTAGTTATTAAGTTATATTATGGGAGATCAATTAAATTAGCCAAGATCTCTCTTTCAACTAATCAATTAACGTGAAGACTGTAGGTCTATAGAATGCCAACTCTCGTTGTACGATCCTACACAGATTACCTTACTCAATATCTTGATCTATTATAAAGTATAAAAATATCCAACATTCATCAAAGACATCTTTCATTCGAATCAATAAAATAAGAGTTTAACAAGATAGTTCAAAAGTAATCCATAAAAATAAATCAGCCACCCATGTTGTCTATA
>JAOQML010039687.1:0-10782 GCA_027568935.1 Erythroxylum urbanii
CAATTCATATAGGTATTTAGGTCATATTTACATTCATTTTGCACATTCATTCATTCATTTTAGTAGCATTTTTAGGTTTATTTATTTATTTTCATTCAGTTTGTTATTTATTTTATTTTTCCTTGTTTCTTTGTAGAAAGCATGAAGTTTGGCTTCAAATCACACCTAATCCACTATGGAGAAGAATTTGGAGTGAAGAAATTTGCTTTGTAATTTACCCAGACCTGGCAGATATATGTTTTTTGTTGTTGATGTGGCAACTCCCTATTAGGTCACGCGACTCTAGCAGCTACCTTCCAAGATATAAATAGACCTTTTTCTCTCATCACGAGGGGGGGGGGGACCTGACGCACGGAGTGGGAAAAGGCAGCAGATTGGGAGAAAAGAAGGAAAACATGCAAGAAAGATAGAGAACCATTCCCAGACGATGCTGTAAATGCGAAACCCATTCTAGACATGTTTTACCGTTTATGTCCAAGACTCACCTAAGTTCTTCGTTCCTTACTCCTCTAATGTCTATTCTCCTTGTTTTGATATTTATTTGGTTGAATATGAACATAAGTGAGCAGATTTCTTATTGGGTTTCAAAGATGGGATGTATTTTTTGAATTTCTACATGATTTAATTTTGAGTTTTATTCAATAAAATTGACTCGTGGATATTGATTCTTATTTTGAGCATTATTATGCTTTTTATGTGTTAGGCATCACATAACTTGTGTCGAAATTATCAGTTGAAGAACTGAAAGGTGAAAATCGGTAGTGGAAAAACAAAATTAAAAACTTGTAGGTTTATACCTAGATATAGTCAAAAATCTATGAGAGGAATTACCAACTAAATAAAAATCTTAATGGCTTTTAGTTAATTTCATGAGCCACCATAGTCGGGATTGATTTTAACAATGATACTTCTTTGACATCTCAATAGAGAATTATAGATAATTTAGATTTAGTCTCCTTCAAAGTCTTAGGATCAGGATTATTGAATAAACCAGAAGAGAATAATTAGAAGTCGATCACGAAACCAGATTTGAAATCTACCTTTTACATATCTGATTTATTCCTTACAGACTCATACTGTATAAGCTGTGCTGTTATTCTATTTTGCTTTAGGATTAGATTTAGCAATTTTTTTATTAATTAATTTCTCAATAAGAAACACTAGCATGATCAGCCTAAATAATTGAATGATTTTAGCCTTGTAATTATTTAGTAACTCCCTGTGGATTGATACTCTTACTTCCCTATCCACTTGAGTGACCCATACTTGTAGGGCCTCGGACAAGTTTTGGAGCCATTGTTAGGGAGTTTCCTTTGGGCAATATTAGGCGACCAATTGTTTGGTTACTTTAGAAATTTATTTTTCATTATCATTTTTTTATTTTTCATTTTGCTTACTTTTTCTTGTAGCTTATTTCTTCACTCGGAGTATTCTTTTTGATTTTTGATTTATAGGTGATTCCATCTGTATATGAGCCATTCTCATAGTGCAAAAAACTTGTTATTTGATCCAGAAATTGAAAAGACCACGAAGGCGCTCCAAAATGCTACGAGACAGTAAAGAGCGCAAGTTGTGCAGAGTAACCAGCGAATAGAAACCGAATCTATTGATACTACAAGTGAGCAAGTAATGGCTGGATAGAGGCAAAATGGTGGGCAAAATCAGAAAACCATGCGAGACCATGCTATATTGAACTTTGAGGATTACCAATCGAGCATCGTGACACCTCCAGTTACAGCTAATAACTTTAAAATAAAGCCGTACTTGTGCAAATGGTCCAATTGTCCCAATTTGGAGGCAACCCTTCAGAAAATCCCCATGTTCATTTGGAGAAGTTCATTTAGATATGTAGCATGTTGAGGCATAATGGGGTATCTGATGATGCAATTTGCCTCAAATTATTCCCTTTTTCCTTGAGGGATCCTGCAAGTGAATGGCTTTACTCTTTACCTCCAGGGTCTAGAACTACGTGACAAGAGTTATCCCAAGTTTTCCTAGAGCAGTACTTTCCCCCAGGAAAGACCGCACAATTGAGGGGTGAAGTGCATTCCTTCCTATCGAGAGAAGATGAAGCTATGAATAAAGCATAGGAGAGATTCAAGGAGCTACAAGGGACAGAAATGGATGCTTGTGTAGATTTTCTACAACGAGCTTTCTACGGTTCTGAAAAGTGCTACATATGTAGCTGCAGGTGGAGATTTCATGGCAAAAATTGAAGATGAAGCTCATTCACTCCTGGAAAGGATTGCTTAAAATAATTACCAATGGAGTGGAAGCAAGGGACATTTAAAGCAAGAGACTAAGAAGATTACAGAAATGTTTGAGGTTGATGCGTTATCCATGATGAACACTAAATTTAAAGTCCTGAAAAAAAGAATGGATAAGATGGATAAGGTTACTATGATGGTGACAAACAGCGCATAGCCTGTGTATGAACTGCAGCAATTTGTATAGCCCATGTATGATTTTTAGGCTTATGGATAAGACATTGCGGTTGAGCAAGCTAATTTAATGGGTAACTATGGAGCTAAACCGTAAAAAGGAGCCTTCTCCAACACGTACAACCTTGAGTGGAGGAACCACCTCAATTTCTCTTGGTACCAACAACCCAGATAGCCACAAAATTTCTCAAACCAGCCCTATTACTCTTCCCACCCTCAAAACTAACCTCACTTTCCAGCCCAGCAACAAAAATTCAATAGGAGTCCTCCAGGATTCCAAAACGCAAAACTTCAAGCCCCTCCATAACCCTCATAAGCTGAGAGCAGAAACCATCATTGGAGTCTATGGTGGAACTAATCCAATAGCTTAGTTCTAAGGTAGATCAACTTACCATACACAATAAGATGTTGGAGACTTAGATCGCTCAACAAGCTAGTACATCAAGAGGCGATAAGGGTAAATTGCCTGCAAGACCAGAAAATCCTAAGGAGACTGCTGATGTAGTGATTTTGAGAAGTGGAAAAGTCTTAGAACCGATGGTGGAAAGCAAGGATAAAGCAGCAAGTAAGGAAAGATCTAATTCTGTCCCAACTGTATAACCTGAGCAGATATATGCACAGCCTGTGCAGAACAAACAAAAAATTGATAAACCAAAAAATACACTCCACCTCCTCCGTATAAGCCACCTATCCCATTCCCATAACATTTTCAGAAGGCTCAGCTGGATAAACAATTTAAGAAATTTTTGGAAATCCTCAAGAAGCTATACATCAGCATTCCCTTCATAAAAGCTCTCACACAAATGCCAACCTACGCAAAATTCTTGAAGGAAATCTTGTCAAATAAGAGGAGGCTGGAGGAGTATGAAATAGTGGCATTGACGGAAAATTCCAGCGTTATTTTACAGAATAAGTCACCACTGAAGTTGAGGGATCCCGAAAGCTTCTCCATTCCTTGTTAAATCAGAAGCATAAAAATCGGTAAGGCTTTATGCGACCTTGGTGCAAGTGTAAGTCTCCTATCTGATTCTATATGTCAAAAGCTTGATATAGGAGAACTTAAGCCTACTACAATTTCCCTCCAACTAGCTGATAGGTTAATCAAATACCCTCAAGGAATTTTAGAAAATATACCTTTGAAAGTAGGGAATTTCTTTATCCCAGTAGATTTTGTGGTCTTGGAGATGGAAGAAGATACAAATATACCCATTATCTTAGGAAGACCTTTTCTTGCTACTATGGGAGCTATTATAAATGTCAAGAATGGGAGATTGACATTGAAAGTTGGGGAGGAAAAAGTAGAATTTAATTTAGGAAAGGTAATTAAGGAAAAAGATGAGAGAGATTCATGTCTTAGAGTTGATAGAATTGACGAGGAGGTTAGAAGTCAATTTAGGAAGTCTAAACCTGATGATTTGTTGTAAAATTTTCTAGTGTATTCAATTTCAGTAAGAATCCATCAGCCAGAAATTTCAGAGTTACTATAGACGCTAACAACACAACCTGTGCAGAGGAGTGCACAGCCTGTGCAGTAAGAACAGATCACTGCACCAGATTTGAAACAAGAAGAGCCGCCAACCGTTGAACTAAAACCCTACCCTCCAATCTCAGGTATAAATTTTTAGGCCCCAATGATACTTATCCAGTCATTGTTAATGTAAATTTAAGTACTGTGCAGATTGAAAAATTGATCAAGGTCTTGAAAAAGCATAGGAAAGTGATTGGTTACCAAATTTCAGACTTGAAGGAAATAAGTCCAGCATTTTGTATGCATCGGATTAATTTGGAAAAAGATGCAAAACTAGTTTGAGAACACTAAAGAAAGCTCAACCCTAATATGAAGGAGGTCATGAAGAAAGAAGTGCTTAAACTTCTAGCTGCAGGAATTATCTATTTGATTTCTGAAAATATATGGGTAAGCCAGGTCCATTGTGTTCCTAAAAAGGGAGGTATGATGGTGGTAAGAAATGATAATAATGAGCTAATTCTAACTAGAACTGTAGTAGGTTGGTGTATGTGTATAGATTATAGGAAATTAAATAAAGCCACTCGTAAGGATCATTTCCCTTTACCCTTTATTGATCAAATATTATTTGGATGGTTATTCTGGTTTCTTCCAAATTCCATACACCCTAATGACCATGAGAAAATGACATTTACATGCCCTTATGATACCTTTACTTATCGAAGCATGCCATTCGGTCTGTGTAATGCCCTAACTACCTTTCAAAGTTATATGATGGCAATCTTTTCTGATTTCATTGAGGAAATTATGGAAGTCTTTATGGACAATTTTTTAGTATATGAGGTTTCATTTGATTCATGTTTATCTAACCTTGGCAATGTTTTGAGCAAGTGTGAAGAAGTGGACCTTGTATTAAACTGGGAAAAATGCCATTTTTATGGTGCAAGAAGGGATAGTACTTAGTCATCTTGTTTCTAATCGAGGGATTAAGGTGGACAAGGCTAAGAATAATAAAGTAGGAGCTATGCTTGGGCAAAGGAAGCTAAAGTAGTTCATGCTATCTATTATATGAGTAAAAAGCTCAATGATGCACAATTGAACTATGCAACTACTGAAAAGGAACTCCTAGCTGTGGTGTTTACGGTGGACAAGTTTAGGTCCTATATAGTTAGCTAAAATATTCAAATCATACCACTATTAGGTACCTACTTACAAAGAAAGAAGCTAAACCAAGGCTAACACGATGGATACTTCTCTTTCAAGAATTTAATTTGGAGATAAAAGACAAGAAGGGGGCAGAGAACATGGTTATAGATCATCTATTGAGGCTTTCAAACTCAACTCATCAAATGGATATAGATGATAATTTTTGTGATCAGAATTTGCTTTTTCTTGTAGGTATCCAACACAAACTGTGCAGATCTTAACGAGTTCTGTTGTGCTGTCTAAGAACTCGCAACAGTTATACCTTCCATTGTTTCTTGGTACGCAGACTTCGTGAATTATTTAGTCGTCGGAGTTACAGCACTTGCTTTGTCCTACTATCAGAGGAAGAAATTTTTCTCTAATTTAAAGTATTACATATGGGAGGACCCATATTTATTCTAGATATGCAACAATGGAATTATTAGGCGATGTTTGCCAAGAGAAGAAGCTGAAGAAGTGTTGATAAATTGCCATTCCTCGCCTTATGGAGGACATTTTAGTTTAGAAAAGACAGCAAACAAGGTGTTACAAGCAGGATTTTATTGACCAAAACCTTTTTAGGATGCAAGGAATTTTGCTCAAGCATGTGACCGATGTCCAAGAACTAGAACCATTTTAAGGATGTATGAGATGCCCATGTAAGGAATTTTAGAAGTGGAACTTGTTGACATGTGGGGATTGGACTTCATGGGGCCTTTTCCACCTTCTTTTGGTAACAAGTTTATTTTGGTAGGACTAGATTATGTCTTGAAATAGGTAGAGGCTGATGCTTGTCCAACTTGTGACATGAAAGTGGTACTAAAATTCCTTAAAATGAATATTTTCACAAGGTTTGGGACCCCGAGGGCCATATTAAGTGATTGAGGGACTCACTTTGTTAATCGTTCCTTCAAGAATTTGCTGAAGAAATATAGGGTCTACTATAATCAAGCATTAGCTTACCATCCTTAAGCTAACGGTCAAGCTGAAATCTCTAACCGAGAGATCAAATCTATATTGGAGAAGACGGTTAATTCATCAAGGAAGGATTGGTCTTTGAGACTTAATGATTCTCTATGGGCATACAGGATGGCATACAAGACCCCTATAGGGACAACTCCATATAGACTAATTTTTGGTAAGTCATGCCATCTTCTGGTGGAACTTGAACACAAAGCTTACTGGGCAATAAGGAAGCTTAATATGGATTTTAAAGAAGCAGGTGCTAAAAGACAGTTGCAACTGAATAAGTTGGAAAAGTTAAGTCATGACGCTTATGAAAGTACCAGAATCTATAAGTAATAAATTAAAAGATGGCATGATAAGAACCTTGTAAGGAGGGAATTCAAAGAAGGAGAATTAGTGATACTCTTCAATTCAAGATTGAAAATATTTCCTAGAAAGTTAAAGTCTCAATGGTCGGGGCCGTTCAAAGTGGTGAAGGTTTTTCCTTACAGAGCAATAGAGATAGAAAACCCAAAAACTAGAGTTTTCAACATCAGTGGACAACATTTAAAGTCATATATGGCTGGAGCTCAATTCGAGAAAGGGACAGCTTACTCCCTTTCTAGTTCAAGGCCTTGAGAGAAGAATTCCAAGTCTAGCTATAGACTTTAAACAAGCGCTTATTGGGAGCCAACTCAATTTTCTTTCCTTTTCTTTTTGATTCATTTATTTAGTTTTAGTACAACGCTTACACGTTTTATAAACTCAAGTTAATGATTCTCAATTATTTTTCTTAAAGGAACAACAACTCGGGATTGTGGATTAATAGAGGATTTGGTTGGAAATGCACTCACCATTACGATCCAGGAAAGTTCTCATTAAACTTCCTTTTATTATTCTTTAGTAATGTTTAATTGATGAACAAGTGTGGTTTGGTTAAATTTGGTGTTTGATTTATATTGTGCATTGTATGATGCATTAGCTAGAAATGAGGTGGATGATGTAAGGGAGGATGCTCCTTTAAAGGACGTAGAGGCTGCTTAGATAAAAGATAAGAAACCATGCACAATGGGTGAACCAAAAGAGGCAAGGCTTAGGTGAGAGAGGTAGTGGTGTTAGAGGCTAAGGATGTTAAGTTAACCACATAATAGTAATTATAAGAAAGAATCAAGAAGATGATTTATCAAGTTTAAATGGTAGTAGGTCTCCTTGCAAAAACATAATGGCTACATTTAGAGATGCTTATTTTACAGTCTCAAAAAAATAATAAATTGGATAAAATAGAACTCGATTGCATATTTCCACCATATCATATTTGTAATGAAACCTAAACTTTTTCCACCATCTCCACCTTTGGTAGTGCATGATAAGTACATGAACATGATGGTATAACTAAGGGATGATTTTCACTTATTCATATTTTGCTCCTTGTATTCATTGTGGTTTCCTTTCCAAACTATATTTTTCAGTTTGGTTATTCTATTTTCCTTTTATTCAATGTTTTTTTAAAAAAATTATTTATAGTTCATTTTGTTTTTGTTAGTTTTTAAGGTAGTTATTAAATATCAATTTCTCACACATGCATTGAATATCAGCAACAAGCATTTTAGAGATATTTTTTCTTTCATTTTTCCTTTCTCTATATCAACTTTTATGTACTTTATATCTAACTTTATGTTTATATTTTTCTATTAAATATAATGTATAACTTGGGAAGGGTTATTGTGAGCCATATGTAACCTTATTAAATTGATCAAGCTCTAGCTTAATAAGTAATAATTTTAAAAAAATAAATAATGAAATAAAGGTGGTTAAAAGAACTCATTATAAGTTAGACTATATTTTGATATAACTAGGTTAGGTCAACATATATGAACATTGATCAGTCTTGAAATTTATGCTTGATTTGAATTTAGTTTCAATTTTGTTTAATGGCCTTAGATTGATACTTGAATTAAATGAATCCTTATATAATATTTTAACATAAATTAGGATAGAGTTAAACTTATCAAGTGACTCAGTATTCCATATGTTTATTATTAAAAATATGTTGATAAAGTAAGCGTAGGTATATTGATTGCTAGCAATTTAAAATCATGACCTAGAAATGTAACTGAGAGTAACTATGACAAGGTGTTAGTTTCGCATCAAAAGGTTAAGATCACATTTCAAACAAACCTCCCATACTCTATAAAAATGTCAAAAATAATTGTTTTAGTTTGTCTTTGTATGGTTCATTAATTGCTTATAATTTGAAACTTTTTACTTATTTATGTTAGTTTTACATAAGAATTTAATTATTAAAAAAATGAGCTAATTTTTGAAAGATTATTGATTTAGTTTGAAATAAATTACAAGTTAGTGTAAGTATTTAAAGACCTAGATAATTAATGAACGATAAAGTTAGGCTAATAATAAATACTTTTAATTAGTTTGATGCATTTGTTGAACTTTTCTATGATTGAAACTTACTTAACTAGAAAGTGATTGACATTAATTTGCTTTAGGACAGGCAAAATTCTAAGTACGATGTACTTGATATGCATGAATATACACATATTTTTCTTATTACTTTGCTACATTTTCTATTTAAATTATATTTTTAATCAGTTTTATATCTTGTTTTAATTTCTTATGGAAAAGTTTCTTGAAAAATTACATAGTCAAGAATTAGAAAAGATTAATGGCAAGAGAAGTTTCGTATGAGATATATAGTCATCTCTCAAACCATGTTTCTCTTAAGAAAAATTACAAAACGATCCACCACCCTATTCATGGACATGTGAAAGCACATATCCTTCTCTATAAAAAAACCAAAAAGATATGGCCTAGGAAATGATTAAGTCCCAAATTGTGTATATAGTGGAATATTTAAAAAAACAGCAAAAAAATTAATTTTAAAAGTCTTTTCATTTTCTTTTACTCTAGTTTATGTTGAGAATATAAACTTGTTTTTAGCCAAGCCCAAATACTCAAGCCCAATGTTTAGAATCATCTATTATTAGGTAGACGTAGACATGTGATTTGTGTGATGATGTGTGTGTTTGTTATAGTTTTGGGATTATCTTGTTTTATGGTGTAGGATGCTTGGCTAGTAGTATAAATACCCCTCTCAATTGTGTTTAAGCATCAAAAAGAAGCAAGAGCTTCTAAGTGAGTAAAGAAGCAAAGCTTCTAGTAAGAGAGAATTCTCCAAAAGAGTGAGGGGGAGAATTAAAGAAACAAAGCTTCTTAAGTTGTATTATTTAAGTTATGAGTTCAATAAAAGTTTAGTGTTTTTTTAGAAATTAAAAATTTCTTTAAAAAAATATATAGAGTATTATATCTAGAGAGAGGGCTCTCCCACGCAGTTAGAACCACAAAAAACAAGTAGGAATGGGCTGAGCAAAACGACAATGTCGAAGACAACTAAACGGCTACGTTTAAATCTAAGAGTTACAAACACTAATACATTTAGGGTATAACTAACAGATGCTTTCTTGAATCTTCTTCTCTCACATAGTTTAGGAAAAAGTTGAGCTGCCTCTGGCTGGAGGTAGGAACAAGATCTTCCCCAGTGATCATCGTTCTGTTTTTGCATCATGGGCCTCACTACTTAGGTAAACTCTCTTCTACTAAAGCGATTCATATTGTTGGGTTACTCTATTTCCTCTAACAATCATGCTGTTGTAAACAAGTTAATCATCTTCTTGGTGATCAGAAGGGAGGATCACTCATCTTTGGGAATTTTAAATGTGTTTTCCCCTTAGAAATCTATTTTCTATTTTCCTTGATCAAATTTGGGCCATCTTGAACAAATAAAATTTTAGTGTTTATGTGAGTAAATTTCCATTAAAGTGGTATTAGAGCAAAGTTTTTAAGTTCTCTTGAAATTCTAAGTATGCTCTGTGCATGCAACTTTGTTGATCTTCCACATCAGATAATATTTCTTCAGACTAAGAGCTTAGGAAATTTACTACACACTTATCACTATAATATATCAAATATAAGATTTAGACGAAGAAAACAAAAATATGCTGCCTCAAAAATCAACCCGATCGGAGATCAAATAAGTCTTCACAAGTTACCGACAACTTGCTGCTAGCAACTGAGTTAACTCATCAAGCACCAAGCAACAGAGTTGAGGAGAAGGCCAACTATATGGAGGAAACCACCGATGTTGAGAAGATTGATGAGAAAAAAATTCTTCTTCTAGCACAAGAGAATGATAGTGTTCAAGAAAATTCCTGGTATCTTGACACTATTGCAAGCAATCACATATATGGAGAGAAAAGCATGTTCAAAAAGTTGGATGAATCAGTAAGTGGAAACAGCTCTTTTGGAGATGATTCCAAAGTAGCAGTAAAAGGCAGAGATAACATTCTTATTCATTTAAAAGATGGAAGACATCAACTTATTTCTAATGTCTACTATGTGCCTACTATGAAAAGTAACATCCTGAGTCTAGTACAATTTTTAGAGAAAGGTTATAATATTCGCGTAAATGATTATAATCTTTCTATAAAAGATGACAAGAATGGACTCATTGCTAAAATGTCAATGATAAAAAATAAAATGTTCATGATCAACATACAAAATGATTTTAGAAAGTGTCTGAAGTCTTGCTACAAAAATGCATCATGGCTACGACATCTCAAATTTGGACATCTCAATTTTGGAAGCTTGGAGTTACTATCTAAGAAGAATATGGTGAAAGGGTTACCTAGCATTAATCATCTTAGCCAAATTTGTGAAGGATGTCTTCTC
>JAOQML010039714.1:0-10781 GCA_027568935.1 Erythroxylum urbanii
ATACCGACTTTTGTTTAGTGAAGTGATGTGACACGCCACTCTCGTGGGGCACGGATTCGGATATCACTGTCGATATCGGGTTCGGGTCCGGCGGGAGTTGGGGTGTTACACAACACCTCCTTAAGCTTATTGAAAGTTAACTCTGCTTCCTTTGTCCAAGAAAAGCCACCTTGGTTAAAAGTTAGGTTAAGGGTGCATCTATTCCTTCAAATCCATTTGTGAACTTCCTGTAGTACCCAACTAGTCCTAAAAATTTGCAAACCCCTTTTGTAGTAGTTGACACGGGCCAGTCCTTGATCACTTGAATGTTAGAAGGGTACACCACAATTTCATTTTCAGTCAGAATGTGTACCAGATAGTCCACTTGTTATACTCCAAAGTGGCATTTTGACTCTTTAGCAAATAATTAATGGTCCTTTAAGAGTTGTAAGATAGTTCACAAGTGGAAGAGATGGTCCTACCAAGTCTTGTTATATACCAGTATGTCATAAAAAAACTAAGATGAACTTACGAAGATATGGTCTGAAAATATCATTCATTAGGCTTTGAAAGGTAGTTGGTGCATTAGTTAGCCCAAATGGCATAACCATAAAATTGTAATGCCCTTTTTGTCTTTAAAATGTGGCATTCTCATACTCGAATTTGATGATATCCAAACTGTAAATCCAATTTTGAATAGAACCTAGAACTATAAAGTTCATCCAGTAATTCATCAATCAAAAGAATAGGGTACTTATCTTTTACAGTGATTTCATTCAATGCTTAGTAATCCAAGTAAAATCACCAACTTCCTTCTACCTTTTTAACCAATAAAATTGGAGGTAAGAATGGACTACGACTTATACAGATGAGACCTGATTGCAACAATTAACTAACCATTCTCTCAATTTCAAATTTCTGGTAGTATGGGTATCGATGTGGTCTGACATTAATTGGTCCACCATTAGGTTGTAGTGGAATGCGATGGTCATGATTACAGATTGGAGGCAATTGAGTTAGTTATTCAAATATTTGTTAGTACTCTTGTAGGATATGAACGATGTCTGGTGGATATTGCATGGCTTCCCTGATTTCTTTATAGACATTAACTGCAAAAAGAGACTTAGGCTATGAATGTTATAACAATCTTTAGCTCTTAGCACATTCAATCCCATTTGTTTGGTCCCTTGAAACATATGAGTCTTGCCTCCTTTGTGAAAGTCATGGTAACTTTCTAGTAATCCATCTTGAGCGGTCCTAAAGTAGCTAACCATTGTACCCCTAGGATAAGTGAACATGCTACTACTGGTAGAACATAGAAGTTAGCTCGAGTGTGGTACCCTTGTATGTTGAGTGACAATGCTTGACATTTTCCCATGCAATCAATCTTTGCTCTGTTTGTAACCATAACCTAAAAAGGTTGGTCATAAGTTACGTCCAATCCATATCGTTTCACCAAGGCTTGTTTCAAAAAATTATGAGTGCTACCACCGTCCACCAGAATCGTAACATCCTTGCCTTTCATCTTGCCTTAAAGGTGTATAGTTTGAGGATGCTCTATTCCTTCAATAGCATGGAAAGAAATTTTGGGTAACTCATCTTTCTCTTGATGATCATTATAAGCTTCAATTGGTATGTCTGCCTCTTCTTCTACATCTTCTATCATAAAGAGCTGAGGGCATCGACACTTATGGCTAGTTGTGAATTGTTCATCATTGTAATAGCAAAGTGCCTTCTCTCGTCGTTCACGGGCTTCTTGACTTATAATCCTCTTAAAAGAGGTAGGATTGTTACTAGTTACAAATAGTGATTTAAAGTTGGGTGGTGGTCCCAAGATTCCCGCTGGGTTGTAGAAGATTTTAGACGAAATGTTAGTTGTAGAAGATTTTAGAAAATTTACTCCCTTCTTTTTTAAGCCATTTTTTTCTTCCAATAAATGAGCCACGCCAATCGCATCTTGTAAGGAACGTGCTATTTTAGTTTTACGTCTAACCGAATCTCGTCCTTAAGTCCTACAACAAAATAACCAATTAAGAATTTTTCATGTAACTCATCAACTCTATGGGAGAGCCTTTCGAATTCTTCCTAATAAGCTGCAACGGTGGTGATTTGTTTCAGTCTCGTAAGTGCCTCAGAGGGGTCCTCATAATCTGTAGGATCGAAATGAAGCAATAGGGCCTTCGTGAATTTTATCTAGGTCAGTGGTCCTTTAAACTTAGCTAACCATCTATGCCATTGGAGGGCAATACTCTCAAGGTGAAAGGAGGCTAACTGGACGTTTTGCTCCTCTGTTATTTCTTTGAAATCAAAATAGTATTCTGCCTTATAAACTGTTGTAAAAATCGATCGGATTAGAGCAGGTTCGCAGCTAAATAAAACTAAAAGAATAGTAATGAACAGACAGATTTTATGTGAAAAACTCCTAAATGAGTGTAAAAACCATGGGCAAGGATAGAAGAGTTTACTATTGAAAAATTGGAGAATTATAAGGAGAAAAACTAGACCCACAAAAATACACAGAATATTTGTTTCTCTCTCTCTCAACTCACGTCTCTCTTTTTCTGCTTATGGGATAATTCTATTTGTTTATCTCCTGCCTATTTGTAGGCAGGAGAATGAAGGGATGGTTGGCCAAATTGGTCAACCTTCTTTCTTGTCTTATTAGGTATGTTAGGCACCAAAATTCGATGCCTAACATGCCAACCAAGTTTGACAATTCTCCCACTTGAAGATTTGATTGAGAATCAATCATATCTTCACACAATTCTTTCTACCTTGTTGCTTTATGTTACTTACGTCTCTGTCAGGCCACACAAGGATTGACACCACATAAACTTGTCAACATTGATTGCTTTTGTCATAAAACCTGCCAGGTTATCCATGGTATGAATTTTCTGAATATCCACCGTTCCTTTTTCCACTTTCTCACAAACGAAGTGGCATTGAACTCGAATGTGTTTTGTCTTTGAATGAAATGCTAGATTCCTTGCAAGATGCAAAGCACTTTGGTTATCACAAAACAAAGTAATATTCTATTGTTTATACCCAAGTTCCTCCAACAACATCTTCAACCACACTACTTCTTTATTGC
Organism: Erythroxylum urbanii; assembly: GCA_027568935.1. NCBI lineage: Eukaryota > Viridiplantae > Streptophyta > Magnoliopsida > Malpighiales > Erythroxylaceae > Erythroxylum > Erythroxylum urbanii. The sequence goes on from JAOQML010039714.1 coordinate 3,071, forward strand.
CTTGTGTAGCTGCTATATATTCTGCTTTTGTTATTGACGTAGCCATAATTGACTATAGTTTTGAAACCCAGCTCACAGCTCCTCTAGCTAATGTAAACACATAACCTGTAGTGGATTTTCTTTTAGCAAGATCATCTGCATAATCAATATCAACATATCCTTTGACAATAAAATATGATCTTCCATAACATAATGCAACATCTAAGGTTCCCTTGATATATCTAGAATCCTCTTAACAATATTCCAATGCTCTTGACCAGGATTCGCCATGTATCGACTAACTACTCTCACTGCATGTGCAATGTCTGGTTTTATACAAATCATAGCGAACATTAAGCTTTCCACTGCTAATGTATAAGGTACTTGAGACATCTTATTGGGCCCGGGTCTAAGTTCCTTTTTCGTGGTGACAAGGCACCAAAAATTGGGATATATTTTCGTAACAACAATATTCATATTTTTTTAAAATTAATATCAAAATAAAAGAATTTAATTTCTTGGTAAGAGAAAAAATAAATACATAAACAATTAAGATAAATCGCCTAGAATAAATTTGACATGAAAATTAAATTAAAAGAGGTCATAAAGGAAATTCATGGGTTCCCCCCCCCCCTCCTTTTTTTAAAACAAAGTCTATACATATAAATTTCTTTAGATCAAATAAAAAAAACTAAACTCTTAGTGGGAGTGAAACATAAAACATATCGTTATGAATTAACAAAGAAATGAAACAAACAAAATGGAAAAAGTCACGCCTATGACACCTAAAAGTCACATGTGTGACAAATACAAACAATAAAATCACAGCTATAAGAGCATAGTGTCAAGATGTGACAATTTAAAACACAGTAGTCAAGCCATGTAAAACTTACGGACGTGAGCAAGGAGAGTCATGCTTATGATTGAAAAAGACAAAAATTTTGCTGGGTTATAACATATCAACACAACGCATGGGTGTGAGAGAAAATTCTCACGCCCATGGAAATCAACCATCACGCATGGGCATGAGAGAAAATTCTCACACCCGTGTGAATGGAATTCACTCAGCTCGTCAAGATCGGGACGAGTCGCGGTTTCATGAAGACAATTTTGTCTAGGTTAGTGCAGTTTATTCCTCAAAGTTTTCAGACGATATTTTAACCCTTAATCACTGTTTACATTCATCTGCTATCAACATTTATATATATATATGCAAAACCTGAAACTTCAACCACAAGACCTGGAATCCAACTTTCAATTTGATACATACAACTTCTATATAAACAATTTTACTTAAAGAAAATCCATCCCAAAAGCCATCAAGCAACAAAAACTTCATAGCCACACCAACATTTGACAGAACATAACATTTTGCTCATACATATGAAAGTCTCTGCAACTTTTCTTTCAACTTTCATTAACGGAGTTTCTGCACCACTCCATATTACAAATCCCAAAAACCACATCAATAGCACAATGTAAAATACAATCATGAATGTTTATGCTTAATATGCTTCTAAAGTGCTAAAAGTGATCTGAACTAACTAGATAAGTTACAAATGTTAAAGATCCTTGGAGTTTGCCGAAGTTTTGCAAAGTTTATTGCTGATCTACTTTTTCTTCACCTGAGGAGTGGAAAAATAGTGGGGTGAGCTAAGAAGCTCAGTGGCTAATACGTTTATAGCCAGCAATAACGAACTATACATAATCAAGTATATATATATATATAAACCACATAATTCAACTCATATTTTTCATTCAATCATCACAAAATATCATTCAAACATCTTCCATATCCAACAATTCAGGATGTAACGAACAAACAAAATGGCTCGAGAGAATCCCATAGAACGAAATGGCAAAACTGAAGTTTACACCATGAACGAAATGAGTCCATATTTCAGAGCTTATATGCCACAAGCAGGCAGCCGGGAGAAGGCTTTAAGTCGACGTGCACGTGACAAATGAAATGGTATCTCTCTTACCCACATAAGCAAATTTCATATGCATACATATCAAAATCATATTTTTCATACTTCTAACTTTTTTGTTTTTCCTTAGCATAAAGTTACACAATTAAACAAACAAACATAATATAAATTTAAGGAATATCTTTCCCACATTCACAATGAGTCAAGACAAACATTTATACATTTTTCCCACATTCATAATGAATCAAGACAAACATTTATAGCATTCATACACACAAATATTTTTGCTCATCATCACAAAACTATGAACATATTACCCACCTATTTTACTTGATACTTCCAAAATCAAGCTTGTTCTTCTCCTTGCTCTTGACTTCGACTAGCTTGATCCCCTTCAAACACACACATATATACACGAATAAGTTTTCCTTAAACCTACCTATCTATGAATGAGCTTAAACTTGATCTATTCTTGCTTTATCTAACTCAAAGAACTAGGATCTAACTAAAGTTATAAGAATCCAATAAGATAAAGCTCTTGTTCTTATTCTTTCTCTCTCTCATTTTCATCACATAAAACCTACTTTCTCTACTTCCTTCATCTATCAAATAAAAAAGAATAGGCAAAGCATACCTAAAAATTCACCTAAACTTTTCCTTCCTCTTCTTTCTCTTTTTTCTTTCTTTCCTTCTTCTTCCCTTTCTTTCTTCTCCTCTCCTTCTAGTCTCTTCTATGACACTCTCTCTTCTTCTTTTTTTTCTTAACTCTCACGTCTCTTTCTTCTCATTGTCTTATTAACTTAAGACAAAATTTTTTATTTTTCAATTTTACCCTTCCTTATTAAAGCAAATTCCTACTAACTCCTCCACTTAATTTTACTTCTTTCTTTTTAATTCATGCCACCACATAAAAATTCATAATATACCATATTAAACTCCAAAAATTTTCAAATTCATAAATTCTAATTTATTTTCATGCTTGATAATTTAATAAAAAAATCCTAAGAAAATCGGGCACAACATTTCTCCCTTCTTTAAAAAAACTTCGTCCTCGAAATTCTTACCTAAGTCTACAAATAGGTTTGGGTACTTCTCCTTCATGGCTTCCAAAGATTCCTATGTTGCTTCCTCTCTTGCATGGTTCTTCCACAAAACTTTTACCGGCTTCACAGTCTTATTTCGTAAGACTTTTTCCTTTAAATCTAGGATCGCCATTGGTTGTTCTTCATAAGCTGAATCCTCCATTAATTGAACTTCTGAAGGTTGGACTATGTGTGACGGATCCGATCTATATCTCCTTAGCATTGATACATGGAAGACATTATGAATTTTGGATAACTCTAGCGGCAAAGCTAACTTATAGGCGAGAGGCCCAATCTTCTCAATAATCTCATAAGGGCCTATGTATCTTGGACTGAGTTTACTCTTTTTACCAAATCATAATACTCCTTTCCATGGTGAAGCTCTAAGAAATACTTTATCCCCGATTTCATATTCCATCTCCTTCCTATATGTGCATGTATAACTCTTTATCCTTGAGCCGCTTTAAGCCTCTTTTTCACCAATTTAATCTTGTCAACTGTAGCTTGTACCAGCTCAGGCCCTAAAAGTTTTCTTTTACTTTCCCCATCCTAACAAATAGGGGTTCTGCACCTCCTACCATACAAAGCTTCATAAGGTGCCATTTGAATTCTGAAGTGATAAGAATTATTATAAGCAAACTCAATCAAAGGTAGGTGTTCATCCCATGAACCTTTGAATTCCATTACACAAGCTCTTAACATTGCCTCCAATGTCCTTATTATCCTTTCTGATTGACCATCTATCTGCGAATGGAAAGTTTTGCTAAAATGTAACTTAGTTCCCAAAGCCTCTTCTAAACTTTCCCAAAATCTGGAAGTGAATATGGGATCTCTATCTGAGACTATGGAACTGGGAATCCCGTGAAGTCTAATTACGTCATCTATGTATTTCTTGGCCAAAGAATTTAAAGAATCTGTCTGCCTAATTAGCAAGAAATGTGCGGACTTGGTTAGCCTATCAACAATCACCCATATTGCATCATGTTTCTTGCTGGTCCTCGGAAATGCCATCAAGAAATCTATAGTAATCTTTCCCATTTCCATTCAGGAATAGATAAGGGCTTAAGCTTACCAATGGGTGCTTAATGTTTCGCTTTGACTTGTTGACATACCAAGCATTTTCCAGCATACTTAGCGACATCTTTCTTCATTCCTCGCCATCAAAAATGTTCTTTTAGATCTTTATACATTCTTGTACTTCCCGGATGCATAGCGTATGAAGCATTATGCACCTCATCCAAAATTTCATCCTTTAACTCTTGCATATCTGGAATACATAGCCTGTTTCCTACCACCATCAGTCCATCTTCTCTTACTTTTATTTTCGAAGGCTTACCATTTTTAGTTCCTTCTCTGAGCCTGCTTAAGTATTCATCTTGTTCCTGCAATTCTTTTATCTTTTCCTTCAATACTGGCCTTACTCTAAAATTAGCCAATATACCACCAGATTCAACTTGTCTCAACTTCACCTTAAGCTTGGCTAATTCCCTCAACAAAGGTATATATATCGTTTTCACATGCACCATAGTAGATTTCCTACTTAATGCATCCGCTACTACATTTGCTTTCCCCAAGTGGTAGTCTATCATCAAGTCATAGTCTTTCAACAGTTCTAACCACCTTCTTTACCTCAAATTTAACTCTTTCTGGCTCATCAAATATTTAAGACTCTTATGGTCTGTAAATATCCTAGTGGTGACTCCATATAGGTAATGTCTCCATATTTTCAATGCAAAGACTATAGCAGCCAATTCCAAGTCATGCGTGGGATAGTTTATTTCATAGGGTTTTAATTATCTGGAAGCATACGCAATCACTTTACCTCCTTGCATCAACACGCACTCTAATCCTTTCCTTGAAGCATCATCATATACTATATATCCATTTTGCTCCTATCTATTCTTAATAGTGACATGATTGAGCTTTCTATAATCCACACACATTCTCAAGGATCCATCTTTCTTTTTAACAAAAGGAATTATAGCTCCCCAAGGCGAAGAGCTAGGCCTAAAAAACCTTTCTCCAATAATTCTTCTAACTATTCTTTAAGTTCCTTCAATTCTGCCGAAGCCATTCTATAACGTGGAATAGAGATTGGTGTAGTGCCTAGAAGAAGCTCTATGGTGAACTTGATCTCTCTGTGCGGTGGTAGTCCTGGTAATTCTTCTGGAAAGATATCTGGAAATTCCTTGACTACTGGAATACTTTCTAACTCTTCTTCATCTGCTTTCATTTCTACCACATATGCCAAGTATGCTTCATTCCCCTTCTTCATCATTTTCTTTACTATTAGAGCCGAAATAAATTTAAAGGGGCTTGCTCTCTTATCTCCCACAAACATTGCCTTTTTGCCTTTTTCCAGCACAAACTCTATTGTCTTCTGTTTACAATTCAAGTTGACACTATATTTTTCTAAGGTATCCATGCCCAAAATCACATCTAACCCTTTCATTTCCAATGGCATTAAATCCACCACTAATGTCACCTCACCAACATGGATTTCACACCCTCAATAAACATGACCAATAATGACATGAAGAATAATCGGGGTACTAACAATCATAGGACTCTTAAGGACACTTAAATTTCTATCATTCAAAATCATACTTGATGAAATAAATGAATGGGTAGACCCCGGATCAATTAAAGCAATAACATCATCATGAAATAATTTAACCGTACTAGTCACAACTTCTAGAACCGCTTCTGCTTCCTCCCTAGTTATTGCAAATACTCTAGTTAGTGCTTGCCCCTTTGGGCTTCCTGGAGGATTTGCCTTCTTAACTGTACCAGAACTGACCACTTTACTTGCAGACTCAACACCCCCAGTTTCAGTCCTCCTTGATGCTTGTATTTGAGTTCCCTCTCTTCTTATATTTTATGGACACTCCCTGGCCATGTGCCCTTTTTCTCCATAAGAGTCAGCCGATAACACTCCCATTTATGGAATTTGCCACAGTGGTCACATTTCAGATAGGATGGATTATTCCACTCTCATCTTCTGCCTCCTCCTACAGTCGATGCTTAAAGAGAAATAGTTCTTGTCAGTTTGGGTCTACCTGGGCCACTGCTTTGAACGTCATATGGTGTAGGGAAAGTCTTGGCACTCCTTCCTAGCATAGGCATGCTACCTCCCCTACTAAGTTGTTCTCTTCCCTTTCTCTTTCTATTCACTGCACTCTTTATGTTCTCCACATTTTTAACCCTTAGGGTAGCCTCTACCAACTATTGAAAGTCATAAAAATTCTGAAGGCTAAATGCAAACCTACTTCAAATCTTCGGCACTTAGCTGCTTCATTCATCATCAGCTTGGTTGCATATCTGGATAACTGTGTAAACCTGCACTTATACTCACTCATTGTCATCTTCGTCTGAGTAAGGCTCAAAAACGCCCTCTGCTTTTGCTAAATGTATACCTTAGATAGATACTTCTTTTTATAAACAGCTTGGAAATCAGACCATGTTAACACTTGCGGCTTAAACTATCTCCCTGGTATGCTTTCCCATCAATGCAAGGCATCACCCTGTAGCAAGCTCGCAGCATACACCATTTTTTCTTCATCTTCACAATCCATCAGCTCTAATATTCTTTCAGTCTTCCTTAACCATGTATCAGCTTCCTCTGGATTAGTTGTTCCATAAACGTCCACAGTGCCATACTTTCTCAGCTTGTCAAATTGTCTTCCTTTCTTAGATGGGGTTTGAGTAGAAGTGGATGGCATCTGACCCATCGCTTGCACAAAATCCTGAGCAAACGCTTGAAACATTATGGGATCAAACGAATTAGGTACTTGTGTTTAAGGGAGAGATGGTTTGGGCATCTGAGGTGGAAAGGGCTCGCTATCCTGCCCTACATTTTCCTCAATAATCGCTGGGCCTATGGATTTGTCAATACCCTCCTCTTTTGGTGGAGAATCAGGTGCGGCAGATCCTTGTAAAATCCCTTGAAGTGTTCTTCGACGAGGTGGCATTTTACTCCTTCAAGAAAATATTAACATTTAGCTTATTTTCATTTTAAATGTTATGTCTTACGTGTATGCATGATATGCTTATCACTTAATGCAATCCATCAAGTTAACACAATAAGAATTAATTACATAGCATAATAATTCATAACATAAATTATTCTAAGCCTAGGAATCCTTAGAAACAGTGGGCTCTGATACCAAAGATGTTGGGCCCGGGTCTCGATTCGGATTTCATAGCGACTATGCGCCACGAATGGGATTTAATGAAATAATAATTAAATTAAATTTTAGCTAAAGGAAATTCATGGTGGGACTTTTATAAAATAAATAATTAATAATCAAATGTCATAAAATAATTTTAAACATGAAAATAAATTAAAATGGGAGTCGAATAACACATATAATCACTTAGAACTTAACCACTAAAATATTTTTGTCTAACATTTGTAATTGTCATGGCTATGACATAAAAATATCACAACCATAAATTTGCTATAGAAGTGTCACGGCCAAGACACAATAATGTCACAGTTGTGACAATAGGATGAGGGATGTCACAGTTGTGACATGAAATTGTCATAACCATGACAATTGGAAAGGGATGTCATAGTTGTGACATGAAATTGTCACAACCGTGACAAATGGAGAGGGATGTCACCGTTGAGACATAAAATGGTCACAACCGTGACAATGGAAGGCATCATGGGGGTGATAATAATATTTATCAATTTTATAAGAATAATCAAACTAA
>JAOQML010039723.1:0-10780 GCA_027568935.1 Erythroxylum urbanii
CGTCGGCATAAAGCCTTCTCCTGTCTGCTCACTTGTGGCACACGAGATCTGAAAAGTGGACTCGTTTCGTTCATGGTGTAAACTTTGATTTCTTCGTTTTGTTCCACGGAACCCTCGAGCTAATTGTTTGTGCACTGCATCCTAAATTGTTGGATATGGAAAATACTTGAATGATATTTTGTGATGATTGAATGAAAAATATGTGTTGGAATATGTGGTGATGCGTTCAATTATGTATGAAAGTCTCAAATTTTAAACGTGATTGTTAAGTTTGGTAAGTGAGTTATATATATTGCTTGTGTGTGGTTCGTTATCGCTGGCTATAAACGTATTAGCCACTGAGCTTCCTAGCTCACCCTACTATTTTTCCACTCCTCGGGTGAAGAAAAAGCAGATCAGCAATAATCTTTGCAAAATTTCGGCAGACTCCTTTTGTCATTTGTAACTTATCTAGGTAGTTCAAAAATTATTGGCACTTAGATTCATTTCAAGCATGAGCATCCATAATGGTGTTTTACATTTTGCTATTTATGTGGTTTTTGGGATTTGTAATATGGAGGGGAGCAGAAACTCTGTTATGATAGTTGAAAGAAGAGTTGTAGAGACTTTCATATGATTGTGTAAAATGTTATGTTTTGTCAAATGTTAATGTGGTTTGTGTGATGGTTTTTGGAATGGATTATCTTTAAGTAATAGAAGTGGTATGTATGAAATTAAAAGTTGGATTTCGGGTTCTTATGTTGAAGTTACTAGTTTTGTATATATGTATATCTATATACATGTTGTTAGCAGATGAACGATTATAGGTTAAAAATGCAGTCAAAAACTTTAAGGAATAAACTGCACTAATCTATGAGAAATTTGACAAAAGTGTCCGCATGAAAGTTGTAGATTTTTTTCTTAGCTTTCCAACGACATAAAGTTTGAATTTTTAGATTTGTGGTTTGAAAGTTATGGTAGTTTGAAGTGAGGGTGCATGACTTTTGTAGAGCTGAAATTTCTTGATTTTCATGGGCGTGAGAATTTTCTCTCACGTTCGCGCGTTAAATGGTTTGAATCTCACGGGTTTACTATTGCTATCATGGCTTTGTTTACTAGTTAAAGGTCCCACCATGAATTTATCAATTTTATTTTATTCTGAAAATTATTATTAACATTTTATGTCCGAATCAAGACCTGGGTCCAACACATTTCCCTGGAAAAACTCTCTCAACCTGAAAGCTTCCTTAATCACATTACTTGTGATAAAATTAGGTTACCTACAAAAAATAGATGGTATGGACAATATGATACTATTTGTGAACTCTGTCAAGAAATCGAGGAAGATCGTAACCACTTATTCTTTTATACCTTCTCCTAAGAGGTATGGTGACACATTCAATCTATGCTAAATATTGTGACACAAGATTAGGATTGGGAACACACTTTAAATGAGATTATTTCTATCGCAAAGCTTGGCCTTCAATTTATGCTATTCTTATCAAAACAACCTTTCTAATTACCATTTATTCTCTATGAAAAGAAAGGAACAACCGACTATAAAAGGGCATTGGTGAAGATAAATATATCATTGTGGATCGATGCATAAACTGGATTAGAGTTGTGATCATTTCTAAAAAAATGGAGAACCACCTCACATTAGCAATTAAAAGGCAATGGCATTTATGAACTGAGTTTATCTCTAATAGTCCCATTTCTTTTCTCACTTCTTTTGTAACTTGCATTAGAAGCTAAGTATATGGCTTATTATTGAAAAAATTTGTAATGTTGTAATAGTTCCACTATTGTCAATACAAATTCATTCAAATTTTAAAAAAAAAAGTTAAAGGAGGGATTGATTTCAAACTTCTCACAAAGTATAAGGCTTTCTTATAAGATTGTTAAAGCATATAGTTTTTGGTAAAATTACTGAAACCATATAGGAGGTTGGTATCTTTTATATATGTGTCCTTCTTTAGATAAGTGCTTGACAAGCGCATCGTAAAGCTAATCAAAATAAAATAACTAAACTACTACTGTAGTAGTGGTGAGTCTAGGTCGATCCCACAGGAAGTGTTCGATTAGCTTATGAAAAGAAATTAATTGATGTTTAGGTAATTACGGGGGGGGGGGGGGTTTGGATTTAATAACAAAATAAAAGAAAATAAACCTAATGAAAACAAATTAAAGAAAACATGCAAAAAATGTTAAAATTAGAGAATTTGGTAGGGATCCCGTTCTTTGGTTCAATCTCGGCCTACATCCTAATTAAGCATAATTCATTAATTTATTGTTCTTTTATCTCTCTTAGCAATTATTGGTTGTAGATTAACAACAAGCTCTATTAATCCTGATTTTTCTTAGATCCTAGTTAATTACGAAGCGCTCGTTAATTAACCCTAGCTATTGGGAAATCTAGAATAAGCTCTCTACGTTTATCTGGACAACCATTTTACGAATTAAAAAAATAGACCAATTTAGGTAATAATCACACAAGCTCGGATTATTTAACCTATGTTATGTTATCTCTAATGATTCAGAACCATTAGTCGCTACACAATCGGGAATACAACGATTCCATATTACATTCGATTCTAACAATGGGTTTTCATGAAAAAAGATTCAATAGAGTATTAAAATCATCATCATTCAAATACTCAATCAATCAACACAAGATAAGATAATCAATTTATAATGACAGAGAAACAACAAATTAATAAAAAATACACTTAACTCTGGTCGTCTCTAAAAGCTAGCTCTCCATGGGTCTATCCCAAAAGAAATGCTTCAGTCCCCCGCAATAAACTCCAGCCGAAAACCCTTTAGTTCTTCACTCACTACCGCAAGCTTCTCCTATCTCTACTCCTATTTATTGATTTGACAATTAAACATTTGTCTACCTACACTATTCACGTAACTCTTCTCCCAACTGCATACTCTATTTGCTCTTCACGCCCCTCTTTTACGCTACTGTAGCGTGATGTGGCAAATAAAGATTAATGGCCCAAGCTACTGTTCAACTTTCTTTCACTTAACCCTCGCTGTGCGTTTTGAGCATAACGTTGTCTGCATTTCACGCAACGTGAACAGCGTTTACATTTTTCACAGACGTTTGCTCTTGCCTCCAGCTGCTATGCGTCATCGTTTCTGCTTGTTATTTGCTACTCCTTGCTTGGTCTGACATTCTCCTAGTGCTGCCATTTTGCTGCTGGTTTTCTCCTCATGCACTGTCATTTTCTTCATCAGCTGCTATTGATTTTATTTGTCATTTTTCCAGTAAGCACTTTTAATTCTTCTTCTTTTGTATTTTGATTTTTTCTTTTTATCTTTTAATTTTTTTTTCTTCTTGCTCCACGAAGACAAGTGAAAATTAATCTTCAGATAATGACCCAAATATAGTGCTTTCGACTCGCTTTAATTTCTTTGCTTCCAAATTTTACGTAAAATCATATATGAATTAAAGTAAGTATTGATACTTGTGCATTAGTCTATGTTTTTCCAAGTAACCGACATGTGTTTTCTTGCATAACTGTTGATTATTGTTGTAATTTAGGATTCATTTTGTATGTTTTCATTTATTTTGATTTCCATTGTTGTTCTTTTATGTTTGATGTTAATTTAGGGTAAAAATTGACCATTTTTATGTAGGAATGAAGATGTAACAACTTGAAGATTAAGCTGGAGATCAAAGAGAAGAAGAAAATAGGAGACTATCTGTTGCAAATTCCTATGATTGTGGGAATCATACCAATTCCCATGATCATGGGAATTATAATCCGAGTCATAATGAGGGGCTTCATTAAACTTAGGTTTTTGGACTACTAAAGGATAATTAAGCCTCCATCTTCAAGGGGAGATGAAAGCCTTCTATAAAAACACCATCATTGAGTGAAGAACACATGTTTAGAGCCTTGAGGAAGGATTGAAGTCAAGGATCATAATTTGATTAGGGACAATTAGTTACACCTTGAGAGAGGGTAATTAATACTTTTGGAAATCTTAGGTGAGACATAATTCGATTAATAAAATAGGATGGGGACAAAATAGGGAAAAAAGGTAATCTCTAGTATTTAGATTCTTAAATTCCAATTTTTCTGCATTTTGGTATTATCTATTGCTTTGTGCTAGTCATTTAATTTTAATTTAATTTTTTAGATTATTTACATTAAACAATTTTGTTTCTTAAACAAAGTCTTGTCTAAATTAAGTGGTTTCTGGGCATCAATCCCTATGGGATTGATATCTTCTCTTTTTAACTACAAGTCACGACCCGTTCACTTGTAGTTTTTAAGCATAAAATGAGTAAATTATGTTATAAAATTACACTCAACAAGGTTTTGGCGTCATTGCCGGGAATTGATTGTTTAGCATCTTGGTTAATTTAGATTACTTTGATTTAAGAAATTTGATACTTATCCTTGTGTAATTGTAGGTGCATGAAAATGAGGAGCATGTGAAGAACGAAAGAAGTTAGTGAAGACAAATTTCCTGACATCAAGAAATATGAAAGAAAGTTGAGAAGGGCAAAGTGTCTAAATTTTCCACAATAAGATATGGCTGAACAAAGAGAGCAAGGAGGATCGGAGAGGACTCTGATGGATTTTATGAGGCTAGGATTTAGTCTTCAAGGAGTGACATGACCGGTGGTCTAAGCAAATAATTTGGAGATAAAGCTAGTGCTACTCAACATTCTACAAATTAGTGTGTAGTTCTATGAGCTATCTAATAAGGATCCGAACACCCACATCATAAAATTCTTAGAGATCTATGACAAATTCCAATTCAACGGAATGTCCAACGATGCGGTGAAGTTGAGACTATTTTCATTCATATTGAAGGATCGGGCTAAAGCATGGTACAACTCTTTAAATTCAGGACAGATTATGACTTAGGAGTAGCTTGCCCAAGCATTTCTCGCCAAGTATTTCCTGTTAATGAAGATGAAGAGGATTATCAAGGAGATTACAAATTTCTAGTAAAACGACGGGGAATCTCTCTATAAAGCTTATGAGAGAATTAAAGAACTTCAGAGAAGTTATCCCCATCACAACCTGCTGAGAGAGTTCCTGCTTCAGATGTTCTACAATGGAGTGAATCCGAGCACCAAAGGAACCATCGATGCAGCAGATAAAGGTTTATTAATGAGGAAGGCAATGGAAGCAGCTCATGATCTCTTGGAAGAGTTGGCAAGCAACAGCTACATATGGTCGAGCGAGAGGAGCAGACAGGGGCAGAAAGAACAAAAAGATATGATACCCATTGACTCTGTTACTACCTTGCAGACACATATCACGACTCTTACAAAGCAGCTGAATAATAGGCAAGGAGCATCCTACTCTACAGTGAAGGGTATGTAAGTTCAATGTGAGTTGTATAGGCAGAACAACCAAGGCTCAGCGGAGTGTTTCCTATTAGGAGCTGGTGGTACTGAACAGGTAAATTACATATGCCAGCCACAGCGAGGCAATAACTCATACTCTAATACTTATAATACAAGATGGAAAAACTATCCAATTTTTTCTTGGAGTACTAACAATGTAGGTGGACAAGTGAGACCACAAAGACCGCTGAGATTATAACAAGATTGAATTGGAGCGATGGAGAGTAAGATGGATAAGATGATGGAAGTGTTGGGGTCCAAACTAGAAGCTCAAGAGGAGAATCATAAAAGGATGTTTGCAAGCCAGGAGGAGAGTCAAAAGATAATGGAAGCAAAGTTCAACCCAAATTGTGAAGAATCATGCCTCATCGATTCATAACTTGTAGGTTCAGGTAGGTCAACTTGCTAATGCTTTATCTTCAAGAAATGTAGGTAGTCTACCGAGCAACATCGAGGTCAACCCAAAGGAAAGAATTATGGCCCTCACTTGGATAGAGAAAAAGTAAAGTGAACATAAAGAGAAAGACGAAGACAAGAGAAAAGGACAAACAGTTTTGGAAGTCCTTTCGAGTAGACCAGTACGCGAGCGGATTAGAGAACTTCAACTTGGACTTCTACATCAAATTTTTGCTCAGCAGAAGTCATCTGTAAGTGGAGCAGTGAGGAATTCCAAGGTGACTGAGCAAAGAAAGATGACAGATGTAACAAATCAATTTCAGACAAAGCTCATGCTAAAGGAGCCGGTGAAGAAAGAAGTCATCGAGAACATATCAGAAGGAAGTCCACACATAGCACAAAAGAAAGAAGACTTAGGGGATTTCTTCATTCTTTGCAGTATAAATGAGATCGAGATAGCTAGGACATTTGCAGATTTGGGAGCTAGTATTAACATAATGCCCTACATGTTTAGTCAGAAGTTGGGTTTAGAAAAGCCAGAACCCACTAAGGTATTGGTGAAAACGGCCGACAGAACAGTGCATCAGTCGAAGGAAATCATCAGGAACGTGCAGATACAAATTGATAAATTTATCTTCCCCACGGATTTCTATATACTAGACATTAGAGAATATGCAGAAACACTAATAGTTCTTGAGTGACCGTTCTTAGCTACTTCTCGGTCGATAATTGATATGGATGGGGGAGAATTAACACTGAGAGTTGGAAAGGAGAAATTGGTTTTCAAGGTGTCCAAGAAAGGCTATCATCCTCCGTTACCCCCAACAGATATGAAGGAATCGGAAATACAAGTAGGATGGGAAGATATCAAAGGCCCTGGGAACACATATAGGAAGAAACAATCGCATAAAAGAAGGCGTAGGAAGGAAAACAACAAGGAAAGTGGAGTCTATACCGGATTGGCTCATATAAAGAGACTGGGATCAGCTTCAACACTACCACCGTACCAGTCATTTGAACCACTTTAAGTAAAAAGGAGAGTCGAGCTACAGACGGTAAAAAAAATGTTATATAGGAGGCAACCCATGGAATTCTACTCCTTTTCTAATTGTTTTTGTTTATTCATTGGTGTGGTTCTTTAGTTATAAGCATGCTTGAATTGATTGTGATTGATGTCTAATTTAGTTTTTGTTTGAATTTCAACTTATTTTATTTTCGAAATCCTTGATAATAATATTAATTTGATGTGTTTGTAGGTTGTGGGATCATGGAGAACCAAAACTAATCTTAGAAGAAGGTTTGAAATTGGATCACCTTTTCCCACAATCGTGGGAATTGGGAATTGGATAGATTCCCACGATCGTGGGAAATCTCTCCAGAAAGTTTCTAGAGAGAAAACCCACAATCGTGGGAATTACCTCATTTCCCACGATCGTAGGTTTTCTCTATCCAGAAACTTTCTTAAGAGAAATCCCATGATCGTTGGAATTCCATATTTCCCTTCCCTTTTCTTCTCTCACCCATTTTTCAAAATTTCACTCCTTCTCTTTCTAACCTACGAAGTTCTCTCCTCCCACTCTCTAAACTCTTCAATTTCCCTATAGATTCTTTGTATTTTCTTTTACTATTTCATTAACCTTACAATCCTTTCATCTTTTCATGCATTAATCATTAAAAAACATAAGGACTTGGGTAAGATTTTGCTCCCTCTCTCATAAATACGAATTTCACTCATCTTCTTCTCAAATTTTGCAGGTTTTCTTCTTACAATGGCACCAAGGAAGATGATGGCTCAGAAACCAACTGACAAACTCTACCATCAAGATTTTGATGAAGGTAAGTCTGATTTAGCAGCAGCTTATTAGGCCCCAGTCTCAATTTACTCAAAAGAAGAAGGTATGTGTTTTCGAGACTTTAGGGCTAGAGAAATAGTCACTCTTAGGTAGTTTGATTTTGAAGTG
The DNA here is from genome assembly GCA_027568935.1 of Erythroxylum urbanii. Classification (NCBI taxonomy): domain Eukaryota; kingdom Viridiplantae; phylum Streptophyta; class Magnoliopsida; order Malpighiales; family Erythroxylaceae; genus Erythroxylum; species Erythroxylum urbanii. The sequence continues at coordinate 7,717 of JAOQML010039723.1, forward strand.
TTAGAAAACATAGGAGTGAGGCTGAAAATTGAGCGACTAGCTACAAACATAGGTTGGAATAGGTTTATTCGGTGTGACGTGCCTATCATCCTATGATGACCATTGAGTTTTTCACTACTGTCCGATGTAACCCTAAAATGGACGTTTTCTGGTTTAGGTTATTCGGTACTATTTACAAATTGGATTATACTATCATGTGTAATCTTTTCGATTAGTAAAATACAAAAATTTTAGTTGATCACACTAATTTTGATATGGATTCTTATTGGAATACTCTAACGGGGGAAGAAAATTTTGACTCTGGGAATGCATCAAATTCTTTATTATGTAGTGTATAACATTTGCACTTTTATAAATTTATGTGCTTAACTGTGTTCAATAAAATTGAAAGTAGCAAATGTTTGGCCAAAAAACTTTTCTTTTTATAGTGTATAGATCGAAAAGTTAAAATCAACATACCTTTTAGAATTTTTCGATCAATAGTAAGTGTTGTCAATAAAAAGAGTTCCTATTTTAGAATGTTGCATGTTATTACTACTTCAGCTCATTATTATAACCTTAATTTGGAAGAGGTGTGTACAACGCCACACGATATGTTTGACATATCTTATTTGAGGCGCTCCGAGATTACGGAGGTCCATTCTATGGAATTTCGAAATCCTCAGATGCACACTGCAGTGAGGAGCCGAAGGGGCACCAGTGCAACAGCTTCCCGATCCTCCACATCCCGCATAGTCCAGGAGCTAAAGGAAGAAGCAATAGAGGAGGAATCGAGTGGAACAGCAGAGGTCGACTGATTTCAACACATCCTCAACCATATGGCCTCCAATTAACAATAAATGACATCCTAACTAAATGAGCTGGGCACCCAAATTCAGAAAGTCCACAAAGAGCAGCGTAGTTTGAAGAAGAGGTTCCTTAACGTCTATTGGGGGAACAATTTTGAAGCTCCTTCACCGACACTATTGCCACCATCATCCGAATAAGCTTTTCTTATCCTTTTAATTTTAAATTTTGTTATTTCTTTTGTTAGGTGTCATATCATTTTTTTGGGTTCCATGTCATTTTCTTTTGTCTGATTTGATGTCATTTTCCTTTATTTGGTGGTTGACTTGTCACATTAAGGACATTGTGATCTTTAAGTGTGGGGAGGTGACATTGACTTTATCAATTGCATTGTTTGCGTTTTGTTAAATAAGATGAATGTTTAAGCATATTGTGTGCTTTATGTCAGCAATGGAACTGAACTTGAATCATTCAAATGGATATTTCCATTAGATTCTGTCATACTAGTTGGAATTAGATTGAATGCATGTTTAAAGTTGGATTAGGCCACTTGAGTAAAAAGTGAACCATATAGAGTGATGAAGAGTAGTTGGTTACATAAGCTCATTCACAAATTGACATTTGAGCATGAGGTAGTGTAGAGATGCATAATGAGTTTTCATTTAAGCCAATATGAGGATTGAGCCATATGACTCCTTCCATAGTCATTCTATTTCTTTGTTGAGTGATACTTCCTTAGGTTATTACCTTCAGAACGTGCTTTGAATCGGTTTAAGTCTACTAGATGCATGTTTGATAGAGATGATTAAGGCCCTTTTTATGTTAACCCTTGGCTTAAATGACCTACCGTTTGTATTATCCCTTGCTACCCCTATTAAGCCTTGACCTTTTGTTTTTTTAAAACGTCCAAAATTTTAAAACCCGAAACCTCATTAACCTACCTATTCACAAGCTTAGTAGAGTATTAAGTAATACATTAGTTGGAATCGTTGTGAAAATTTTATCGAGATGAGTTGAGTATATTTCTGCCTGTGGATTACATTGTATTTATTTGCTATTATATTCACAGTTCTTCCATATATGATGAAAAAGAAAGAAAAATGAAAAAAGTGTTGAAAAAGAAAAAAAGAAAAGGAAGAACAAGTGAGTAGCATTAATACGTGCAGAATATTAGTTACATTTGTATATGTCGAAGTTATGTTTTATTATCCTGCTTTGTACGCTTTTTACTTTACGAATGCATTTGTTAACCTTTTTCCTTCTTGACACACCTTAACCGTTACCACATTACAACCTTAAACAGGTACTTTTGATCTATTTTTGCAGGCAATCATTGTAGAGGATAATTGGTATATTAGCAAGCTTGTGGTAGTGTAGTTTCCTATAGGAAGTTCGAGCAAAACACTAACCATCAAACACTTAAGAGAAATGAGTACAAATCGTGAGGAAGATTCATTTTGCGTCTTTACTTATCTTGACTGGTGGTGTCAATTGTTGAGTTTGCTTATGTATACTAATGAAAAAGTAGTCACGATATATGTATTAACTTGATATTTAAGTTGGCTTAAATTTGAGGGATTGTATGCTTTGATCTTTTTGAAAGTGAAGTGATGGAATTGATTGGTTATATTTATTTTTCTTAAGGACAAGCAAAGATCTAAGTGTGGGGATATTGATAGTTGTGCATTAGTCTATGTTTTTTTAATTAATTGGCATGTGTTTTCTTGCATAATTTTTTATTATTGTTGTATTTTAGGATTCATTTTGTATGTCTTCATGTAGTTTGATTTCCATTGTTGTTATTTTATGTTTGATGTTAATTTAGGGTAAGAATTGACTTTTTTTATGTAGGAATAAAGATAGAGCAACTTGGAGATTGAGCTAGAGATCAAAGAAGAGAAGAAAATAAGAGACTATCTATTGCAAATTCCCAATGAGAATTATAATCCGAATCATAATGCGGGGCTTCATTAAACTTAGGATTTTTGGACTATTAAAGGATAATTAAGCCTCCATCTCCAAAGGGAGACGAAATCCTTCTGTAGAAACACCATCTTTGAGTGAAGAATACATGTTTGGAGCCTTGAGGAAGGATTGAAGTCAAGGATCATCATCAAGACTGGGAAAAATAACACATCATCACAAAAATTTCTAGATTTTGGCAAAGAAGAGGAGTCCCTTTATTCAATTTTCTGTCAATTTTACTTCTTGTATTCTTTGTAAAATGGTTTATTTGAATGTTGATGATGTTATGGAGACCATGTTAGGCTAATTTAGT
>JAOQML010039798.1:0-10778 GCA_027568935.1 Erythroxylum urbanii
TATAATAGAATAAAATTTATTAAATAATTAATAATACTATTTTATTTAATTAATAATAAATTATATATAATTAATAATAAAATAATAAAACTTTCACAGCCGTGACTTTTTAATTAGACATGATTTCTGTTTTAAAATCATAGCGTTAAACCTTTTGCAGCAATCATTTTAATATCAGAAATATAATAGTCATTTATTATATATTACATTATATTTGATCTGTCTTCTAAATAATATTTTACTACATTATATTATGAACCCTTTCATTTTTTCCAAATAACTTTTCATTATATTACATTCTATTTATTATAACCTATTCCATTCCATTTTATTTCATTAATTACATTCAACCAATCAAGTGCTTAGTCTGGCGCATGATTAAGTGAAAACGGGCAACTATTGACCCAATTACTTCTTTTCTTGTATCCATATCCATTACATAACCCGACCCAAATTTAGATATCCAGAAACTCGGATATCCAAATGTCTTATTGAGGTATGCATGTCTTCAACGGCCAGCGTCAAAGCGAGTTGCCCGATTTCTGAATATGCAAATCCAGTTCTAGACTTTTAGTCGCTGAATCACATCATCTTCCCGCCTCCTCTATCTGAAACTATCTTCTCTATCTCTACCTCTCTCAATGGGAAGAAGAGATAAAGAGCGGCCTTCTTCTTCCAAACGAAAAAGAAGAAACTCGGACGACTCAGAAGCCAATTCCGAGTCCGATTCTTACTCGGACGATTCAGATGGACGCGGTTCCTCTCCTCCACGGAGCTCTAGGAAGCGCAGAGAGCATGGTAACAATAATCGGAGCAGAAGCAGGAGGAGCAGTCGACGCAGCCGGAGCTCCGATGACTCTGACGATAGTGATGCGGGCGAGAATGACCGCAGGAAGACGAGAAAGATCTCTGAAGAAGAAATTGCAGAGTATTTAGCTAAAAAGGCTCAGAGAAAGGTAAAGCTTGGCTTTTCCTTTTCAATTGTTTTTTTAACTCAGTTTTAGGGTTTCTGATTGGTGACGTGATTGTGCAGGCTATGAAAGTTGCGAAGAAATTGAAGGCGCAGTCTGTGTCTGGTTATTCGAATGATTCTAATCCATTCGGTGATTCTAATCTCAATGAGAAGTAAGTTTACCGCAATTTCTTTTTGATTTGTTTGTCTGGTAATACTTTTGAAGTTCTCACAATTTGATAGTACAACTATAACAACTATATTAGTGGTTGTTTGTCGAGCTTTTAAGTCAACTTCGTGGCATTGATTTCTGCAACCAGAATGCTGATGCTGAAACCTTAGTGATTTTGTAGCTCATCCAAACAGCCCTTCATACCCTGCAAGTCTACTTCTTTTTAGTTGTCTCAGCTTTCTTACGTTGTGTCAACAAGACAGGATGTGATAATCTGTGACTACTTTTGATTGAAAACCATTCCAATGTCCTCACTGAACAATGCAAATTTGGCCCCCTACCTTACTATATCTGCGTATTCAATTTTGTTGAACCTATGGATTTGCCTGTTTTTAAATTAGTGTTAGACAATATTTTATATTATATAATGACAGTTACTAATATTCATGAATTGTAGATTTGTGTGGCGAAAGAAGATTGAGCGTGATGTTGTCCAAGGTGCTTCACTTGATATGTTCTCAGTTAAAGCCGAGAAACAGAGACAGAGAGAAAGAATGGTATGCATATTTAAGGCTAGCTACATGATATATAGCTTTCAGTGCATCTAGCCGTTCAATTTTTACGATACCGATTTGTTATGTGACATAACTTTTGCAAAGTGTGTTATCCAATATTTTTTATTGTTGATGTTCTTTCTGTCTGGTGTAGAGGGAGTAGTTTACACCACCTGACTCTCTATGTAGTGACCTAATAAAGCACGGTTTGAGAATAATGGATGAATGGACTTCATTTGTGTTATCTACTAGAGATGTGATGTCAATTCCATTCTTGGTTAACCTTATCCATAAACGAAAAATTAAAAGAAAGACAAAGAACGTTTGACTGGTTGTTTTCACATTGCTTTTGACAATGTTGTTTCATGTTTTGAACTATTATTTCATTGATTATTTTCTTTCCAAGCAGTTATTTTTCTGTCGTTTACTTCAGTAAAGCTTTTGATAATGTAGCTTAATTGTCAAATAGCAGACATGCTCTTTTTATTAGGTCAAGATTAATGCTTTTCATGATGCAGGCAGAGATTGAAAAGGTGAAAAAAAGAAGAGAGGAAAGAGCACTTGAAAAAGCGCGTCATGAGGAAGAAATGGTAACTTTGGAGTCCATGATATAGCTGAGTTTTGTTGTAGATTAGACCATTGCTTATAAACTTGTTAACTTCATTCATATTTGCATTATTATTTTGTTTGTTTGACTTATTTTGGTATGGGATTTGGTTTAATAACTGCATTTCTTTCTTCAGGCAATGCTAGCTAGGGAACGTGCTCGGGCTGAATTCCAAGATTGGGAAAAAAGAGAAGAGGAGGTATGTGTGGTTGTCTCCTTTTCATTGAAATTTGGTTAAGTATTTTTTCTGCTGGCTGTCACGTTAGTAAAATGCATTCAATCTACAGTTTCATTTCGATCAAAGCAAAATCAGGTCAGAGATTAGATTACGCGAAGGGCGTGTGAAGCCCATTGATGTTCTATCCAAGCACCTTAATATCTCGGATGATTTGGATATAGAAATAAATGAGCCATATATGGTTTTCAAGGTAATTATTGAAGACTTCCCTATTTTAATCAAGTATCATAAAATCAAGTTGAGTGTTAACACTGGCACTTGATATGCATAATGCAGGGTTTGACAGTAAAAGAGATGGAAGAGCTCCGCGATGACATCAAATTGCATCTTGATATGGATAGGAAAACTCAAACACATGTTGATTATTGGGAGGTATTGTCTTCCTGGCATTTTTCAAAACTTTTTTGACTGCCATTGCTATATTATTCAGATCTACATGTGCAACTTGTTTGTGGAAATCATTAGGCAAGATATCTCATGCCAGGAACTGTCAACAACTTTTTTTGTTTTTTGATGTGGGGGTACACAATAAGGGCAGCTCTCTCCTTTTTATCCCAAATCTCACCCCTTCGTTTCCTTGGAATTGATGTGTCCTGCGGGAGGTATAGTCCTCCAAGCTTATTGTATGAGTAGATTGATTTAGTAAATATCAAAACAGGAAACTAGTAGTTTTGGCTACGTTAATCTTGGTGAATTAAGTATTAGATGGACTATACTTGTTACTTTTCAGTTGGTCTCGAATGTTACTTTGAATGCTTATGAATGTAAAGTTCTTTGTTTGCCTTCAGTTTCCGTATATATGCGCAATTGTCTATCTGGTGGGCTGCGTCTAACTCGTACAATGCACAGGCGCTCCTAATCGTTGCTAATTGGGAACTAGCTGAAGCACGGAAAAAGGATGCAGTGGATCGAGCAAGGGTACGTGGGGAACAACTGCCTGCTGAGCTGCTTGCAGAAGAAAGGGGTCTGCATTCTAGTATTGAAACAGATGTCAGGGATCTATTGGAAGGGAAGAGTTCAAGTGAGCTTGATGCATTAAGGTCTCAAATTGAATCACAGATGAGCTCGGGCTCTGCAAAGGTAGTTGAGTATTGGGAGGCTGTCCTCAAACGACTCCAGATATATAAAGCAAAGGTATCTATGACTTCAAGAAGTTTATAGATTGTCTATGTCTTCTCAATTACATGGCGCGTCAATGTTGCCTGTGAATTGCTCCAAATGCAGGCTTGCTTGAAGGAAATCCATGCTAAAATGTTAAGGAAGCATTTGCAACGCCTTGAACCAAATTTGGAGGGTGATGATAAAGTGGAAACTGATCATAGTTTGAGGCCTAGTGAAGAGGAAAGTGAGCATGATGTGGATGGTATGTATGCTTTGTCATTTTTTGTGAAACTCGAGATTCATTTTCAGAGTGCTGACCAATATTTGCACGCCTCTGTGAGTAGACTCCAAAACATTCTCTCCAGAGCCAATGTTGAAAGAGGATCAAGAGGCAGAAGAAGGTGGATCGTTTTCACCTGAGATGTTGCATGGAGATAATGATGAAGAGGCAATTGATCCAGAAGAGGATAGGGCTACACTGGTAGTTTTCATAAAAGCATCTTTAGATAGCAAGAGAATGCAAATCAAATATGTGTTCTTCGATTTGACCTTGAGTTTCTTGACTCAATGATAGGAAAGGAAACGTGTTGCTGTTTTTGAGGAGAAACAACGGCAGATTCGAGAAGCTATGGCTTCAAAGCCACCACCTCCAGAAGACAACTTCGAGCTCAAAGCCATGAAAGCTATGGGAGTTATGGAGGAAGGTGACGCAGTTTTTGGCACTGGTGCTGAGGTCAATCTGGATTCGCAGGTGTCTTTTTCTTGGCTATTCTTCCTTTCTTTAACTAGTCAATGTTAGTTGTACTGTTTCGGGGCACCCATATAAAGGAAAACGCAAATTAATGGGAAACAGGTATTTATTTTGAAATTCTTTTCAACTTTAAATGTTTACATGCCGTTGCAGGTATATTGGTGGCATGACAAATATCGCCCACGAAAGCCCAAGTATTTCAACCGTGTCCATACTGGATATGAGTGGAACAAGTACAATCAGACACATTATGATCATGACAATCCACCTCCAAAGATTGTGCAAGGATACAAGTTTAACATCTTCTATCCAGACCTTGTGGACAAGACAAAGGCTCCAACCTATACAATTGAGAAGGATGGAAATAGTGATGAGACTTGCATTATTCGGTTTCATGCTGGGCCACCCTATGAAGATATAGTAAGTTCTCTTGCTTCCCAGAGGCAGTCATTCAACTTTTTCCTTGATGGTACGTGAGAGACCAGTCTACTGATTTAAGTTTGTGTCATGTTACTAACCATCTTCAAATTTTCTCAGGCTTTCCGTATTGTTAACAAAGAGTGGGAATATTCTCATAAGAAGGGATTTAAATGCACATTTGAACGTGGGATTCTGCATGTTTACTTCAACTTCAAGCGCTACCGCTACCGCAGGTGATAGATGGCAACTTTGAGCAGATGTTTCCTTCCCTGTAAATACCAAATTAATCTGTTCCGTCATATTTGTGGACGAAATTATGCCATTTCCATAACCACTGAGTAGATGGCACAGGAATGTGCTCGTCCATATATATTTATTTTAGGCACTGCCCATGGTTTTTGATGTTTCGACGGCAATTGTCATTAGTGGAATTCTTATTTAGATTTTTATTTGAGAAACGAAGGCAAAATTGTGTGACAAGAAAATAGCCATATACAGATGGTTATCCTGTGGAGGACAACCAACCACCCTTTGAACAATATAGTTTTAGTTACTAGGCAAAATATTTCGCAAGTTGTATTACTAAGAACTATTGTTTCCATTAAGTATTGCATGCACGTATTCTGGTCTGGTTTCACTTCCCATCAACTGGTATCGCTATAATGGCAATTGATGGATGAATTCAAGTTTGCTAGTCCAGGAGTTGCTGTGAATTTTATGGAACTGGAAGGCTCTCTTGCCATTGTAGATTTCTGGATTACGTAATGGTAATTCTAGTTTTTATGCTTCTTTCGTGTTGTTCTGCAGAAAGTCATCACATATGGAGCAATATCAATTTAGATAATAAAAGTTTATGATGATCGTAAGGCATGCTACTGTTATACTTAGTTCTTGAAAGAATATCAGTTCAATTGGGATGCATAAGAAGAAGCAAAGATGAGGTCTTTAATCCCCTTCTTTTCCTGTTAGCAACAGAAACTCATTGGGTTTACATAATGCAAATTCTTACTCTCTTTCTATAGATTTCTTAACAAGATGTTACTTGTCTTAAACATCGATAAAAATGAAAAAATTGATGAACTTAATTGGAATACGTGCTTGCAAATAACGAGCAAAGAATTATCAAAACTATTAAATCAAAAAATGTTACAAATATATGTAATGACTTATTAAGAAAAAATGTGACAAAAATATATGATCACAAAAGGATAGTAAAGTATTTATTAAGCGAAAAGCTTGATTGGAATATGAACACCAATAAAAATAATTTGATAGACTAGATTGAAATATCCTCTCACAATTACCAACTGAAGAATTATCAAGAAAAAATGTTATGAATAATATGTAGAAAATATAAGCTAACAAAAGGAGAGTAAATTGTTATAAATACTTATCAATAACAAAGCTTGATTGGAATATTCAATTAATAAATACCTATCAAGTAAAAAGCCTGATTAGAAGATTTGCGTAGCAATACCAATAGTGAGAAAAAATTTGATAAGCTAGATTGGAATATATGCCCTTAAATAGCCAGTGAAGAAGTATCAATAATTTTTTTGGGAAATTTAAAAATGATAAAAATAGCGAGTAAGAATATAATGACTTATTGAGGAAAAGTTCTATAGTAATTTATGCTCACAAAAGAAAAGTAAAGCTTGTAAATATACCAACAAAAAGAATTTGATTGATAAGATTAAAATATGTACAAACTAATAACAAGTAAAAAATAATCATAACTTATCAAGCAAAAACTGTCACGAATAAGGAGGAAAAAAATATAATAACTTGTTGGGTAAACTTTATCAAGTAAAAATATTAATTGGAATATTTAATCTTCGATAGAGAGAATTTTTTTAATGGACTTAATTGATGTATCTAATTGTAAATAACGAATAAAAAATTATCAAAATTAGTCAATAAAAATCTTAAAGAATAGCGAGTAAAAAGTATAATAAAAAATTTGACAAATATAAAAAGAATTTGATAGACTATATTGTAATATGTGCTCACTAATAGCGAGTAAAGCATTATCAAAAGTTATTAAGCAAAAAAATCCTATGAATAGCATATACAAAATTGATGGCATGTCGAGTAAAAAATTGTAAGAATTATAAGATTATAAAATGAGAGTAATGTTATAAATACTTATCAAGAGCAAAGCTTGATTAAAAGATTTGATCGCTAATAGTGAGAAATTTTTTTGATAGACTGGAATGAAATTTGCAACAAATATAGTTGTTAAGATATGGTCAGTAGTAAATGTCAAATTATTATTGTTGTAAATATATACTTTTTCAGAATAAGATATGCTATAATTTGGGAATATTATTAGGGAGTTGATTTGTCATAATTAAAGGATACGATATGTGTAAATGGAAGGAAAGCTCAGAGGAAGGGCACCAAGAATTTTCACAAAATCTTGTCTTGTTATAGTATCAAAGCCCTTCATGGTTTCTTGTTCTTTGAATTGAATTTTTTTAGGTTGGTTTAGGTTCTTGGTTCATCTATTATGAGGCATTTTGGTGCTTTTCTTGACATTGTATTCATGCAGAAATTAGAGATAGCTTGCATCAAGTTTTTTAGCAAGAATTATTTTGCTTGGGAATTTCAGTTCTAGATTTATGTTCAGGGGAAAGAATTATGGGGGATTGTTGATGGCACAGATAATAGGTGTACTGATCCGACCAAACCTACTGAGTGGATAACAAAGGATGCTCGTGTCAAGAGGTGGTTGTTGCAGACCATGGATCTTGTTATTGTCGTCAATCTAAGACCATATAAGTGATAGTTGTGCATTAGTGTGTATTTTTCTAAGTATTTGACATGTGTTTATTGCATAACAGGTTATTATTGTTGTGTTTTAAGAGTTATTTTGTATTTTTTTGTTTAGTTTGATCTTCATGGTTGTTTTTTTTCATATATTTGATGTTGGTTTAAGGTAAAAATGTATCATTTTAGTGTAAAAATGGAGGGTGGCCACCTTTGTGATTGAGATAGGGACCAAGAGAGGAGAGGAGAAGAGAAGTGGAGGAGTTATAAAACAAGAACTCACAATCTTGGGATCCCTAGCCTGAAGAGACATATAGGCTTCACCTATTTTTAGGTTTTTGTGACTATATAAGGGCACAAATACCTAAGGCCCAAGAGAGCGTCGTGGGAACTTGCCTTCTTGAGCAAAAACACAGATTTAGAGCCTAGAGAGAGGTTGAGAATCAAGATTTTCATTCCAAATTGGGTAAAGAGCACACCATCTCTAGATTTTCCAAATTTGGGCAAAGAAGAAGAGGAGTTTGCTTCATCTAGTTCTTATTTTGTTTTTCTCTTCTAACATCTTTATTATGGATTGTTTGGTTGTTGGGGATATTAATGACATTATGAGTGGATAAATTATTGTAAAGATTACCTTTGAACTACTTGTTTAACTTCTATTTTGTTGATTTGAATGAATGATGCTTTTGATGAATGTTGAACTTATACCTTGCAATATAATGAGAGATTGAGTTGAGTAAATTGTGTAGGACTGTACAATGAGAAGTAACACTCTATAGACCAACATTCATCAAGTTAATTGATTAGTTAGAGAGATATTTTGGCTAATTAATTGATTATCCATAGGATAACTTCATAATTAGTTGAATTGGTGGACTGATTTTGTAGATTGAGAGATTGCTTAATCATCTCCATTTAATTTGACTAGAGACAATTAATTATACCTTGAGATAGGGTAGTTAATACATTAGGACATCCTAGGTGAGGTACAATTCAATTAACAAGGTAGGAGGGAGATAAGATAGGGAAAAAGTTATCTCTAATTGTCAGATCTTGAATTCAAAGTTTCTGCATTTTTGCTTTATCATTTGTTCATTGTTAGTTATTTGATTTAGTTTAATTTTTCAGTTTATATTCATTAAAATTGGTTCTTAAACAAAGAGCAATATGAATTAAGTGGTGCTTAAGTACAATCCTTATGGGATAGATATTTACTTTTTTTACTACAAGTTACGACCTGCATACGTACGGTCTTGAGCATAAAATTAGTAGTTTGTTTTGCATTTAACAAGTTTTTGGCGCTGTTGTCGCGGATTGTTTGTTTAGCATCTTGTTTAGTTTGGGGTACTTTGATTTAAGAGCTTTTTTGATACTTTTCCTTGTGTATTTGCAGGTGCATGAACACAAGGAGCACGCGAAGGTTTACTGAATTTAGTGAAGAAGAATTATCAGATATCACAAAACACAAACGGGAGTTAAGAAAAGTGAAGCGCCAAGATAATATATAAAGAAATATGACAGAAGAAGGAAAGTAAGGAAGAGTTGAGAGGACATTGATGGACTTTATGAGGCCAGGTTTTAGTCCTCAAGGAGTTGCAAGGCCAGCGATTTAAGCTAATAATTTTGAGATCAAGTTGACACTCCTCAACATACTTCAGAGTAGTGTGCAATTTTATGGGCTGTCCAATGAAGATCCCAACGCCCATCTTGAAAATTTTTTGGAGATTTATGACACTTTTAGGTTAAATGAGATTCCTGACGATGCTGTAAGGTTACGATTGTTTGCTTTCACTTTGAGAGATTAGGCAAAGACATGGTATAACTCAATCAGTTCAGGGTAGATCACTACTTAGGAACAACTAACTCAATCATTCCTTGCTAAATACTTCCCCTTGACTAAAACAACAAAAATCATAAATTTTCAACAAAGTGATGAGGAGTCTTTATATGAAGCTTGAGAGAGGTTTAAAGAATTACAGAGAAGCTGCCACCACCATATCTTTCTGAGGGAGTTCCTTTTGCAAATATTCTACAATGATGTAAATCAGAGCATAAGAGGAACCATTGATGCAGCTGTTGGAGGTTCTTTGATGAGAAAAACTATTGATGCAGCTCATGATCGTTTGGAAGAGTCGGCGAGTAATAGTTATATGAGCAAAAAGGTATGATCCTAATTGACTTTGTTACAACTTTACTGGCATATATCACAGCCCTCACTAAGCAGTTGAGCAATATGCAAGGAGCATCTTCATCTACGGCCAAAGTTTTGTAATTACAGTGTGAATTATGTGAGCAAAACAACCATGGCTCAACTGAATGTTTCTTGCTGAGAGCTAGTGGTATAGAATAGGTAAATTACTTGGGCCAACCATAAAGAGATAACAATCTATACTCTAACACTTACAAACCGGGGTAAAAAAACTACCCAAATTTCTCTTACGTTGGTTTGGTTAATGTCTCCGTCGGTGGAGACAGATAACAAAACATAAAAATCCTATGCTCCACAATGTTTGATTGCTGACACTGGTTATTTTTGTTTTGACTCCAGATCACGAAAACATAATTTTTTAATTCCTTTCAAAACCATGGCACAAGATTTCTTGTGTCTGTCACACAATCAAAATACATAAACTACTTCCAGAAATACCCCCCATGATGCCGTATCATTAGAGCTAAAATGATTGTTAACAAATAACAAAAGCACTCCTCTCTCACATGTCTCCCTTCTTCCCTAAGGTTCATCTTGGCAGTCAAAGGTGAGTTCTTGGTTTAATTTTTTTGGTTCATTTTTCCCCTTCTTTGCCTCTCGTTTCGCTAGGTCCTTGCTTTACTTTCTCCCCCAGTTCCCCTCATGTGCAAATTTCTACTACGTTTAATAGCCGGCCATCACCCCAAAATCTTGTGCTTTGTTCACTTTTCTTTGCTATCAATCCATCAAAGCTTCTCACTTTCACCTCCTAGCTTTTTATGTCTTGAACTGGGTTTGCCTTTTTTCAATAATGTTTTAATAATTTCCAGCCTCTGTTACAGTCACAGTGAGATACTCCCTTTTTGGTAGTTCTTTTAAGCATCTTTCTTTTATTTGTTTTCTTTTTTAGTTTGTTAAGAGTAATATGGTCCCTTGTCTTTGTGGTTGGTGTAACAGCCCAGACCACCCGCTTGCAGATATTGTCCGCTTTGAGCCTCGGCCTCTCGGGCCTCGCACTCTCACGGT
>JAOQML010039809.1:0-10777 GCA_027568935.1 Erythroxylum urbanii
ATCAATCACAATGAATCCAAATAACATAAAACAATCAGATTTTTATTAAATCAAAGATAAAAATAACCCAAAGGTGATTCCAGACATCCTCAACATTCATACAATCCTGGCATCAACAGTTATTCTAATTATACACATTAATAAAATTGAAAATACATTGAAAACAAGATCTGAATGGATGATGAAGGTAGCAATGTTGGGAAACCTATTATTCTAGGAAGTACTTCATATCGGACTCATCTCCAAGTCTCTCTTCATTCTTCTCTTTCTTAATCTCTCAATGAACTCTCTATAGGGTTTCTCAATGGTGGCTAATGCAAAGGCCCCAATATCTTCTTTGTCTTATTTTTTATATATCTTTTGTGTTCTGGGAAGCCCTATGATTTTTTGGGATCTGAAAGGTCCAAAAACTCCCTCAAAACTTGACTTTTCTAAGTGTTTACACATCTGCCAAAGCAGGCCACGACTGTGGCCCTGTAAGCCACAATTATAAACCACATCTGAGCCTTTTTTCACGATCATGGGCTGTGTCCTGGGCTTCTGTCACAATCGTCACCTGTTGTGCCACGATCGTAAGGCATTGTTTATACCTGAGTGTCTCCAATACTTCTCCATTCTATGATGTTGACCCTAAAGCACTAACAAACACATAAAGGTATTTCAAAGATGTAATAATTAAGCTCAAATACTTGATTAACCCATAAAAACACTTGAACACAATTAATTAACAAACTACACAATTCTAACCTAAACACATCCTAAATGATTAAGTTAACACTTAAATACATATCAAAATAAGGCCTAAAACATGATGCAATTCACACTTATCAACATCCCCACACTTAAACGTTTACTTATCCTCAAGAAAATGAAACAACAAGCACAAACAAATTCACACAGCACATATTGCAATGATGAGACAATGGCTTCAACTTTATGAAATGAACTTAATTTTAAACACAATCATTCGAGTCATTTAAATCATTAACTTTCCAAATTCGTGTCTTGGGCCTTTGAACTACATATACATATTAATCCAGACTCAAGTGTTGAATTTTTCCCCCTTTCAATTGCACACCGATTAATAATCCTTTGGTCATTCAGCCTCTATAACTACTCATAAGTACATTTTCATGAAAATTCAACTATTGCAAGTTTGGTAGGTTTTTATTCCAAAAAAATACATCTTTTTATTTACTTTTTTTGAACATGGACTTAGTCTTTTTACTCAGAGGCAAACATTAGTAATGGATGTCGATTTGGTTACTTGACTAAGTCATGTTTTTTATTAAACTACTTGGTTGGAATGTCATTGTAACCTTTTTATTTAAAGGCACACATTTGTGATACGTGTCAATCTAGTTACTCAGCTATATCAAGTTCTCAACTAGCTACAAGCTATATTTGTAAGCTGAAGGCCAAAGAAATAGTTAGTTATTATTTATTATTTTTATTTATTTATTTATTTCTAATTTTTTATTGCCTACCTTGTTGCTTTAGATACTCAGTTCCATACAAAAATACTAGTAAAGCTATTTAAGTTGAAAGGCCTCAAATTATAATTGATTGTGACAATTTAGAGGTGACAAACTCACACTAAATCCTAATTAAGCTGCATATTTAGCCAAAAACCCCAATTCAAAAATTTTGCAAGCTAAGGATTCTTTACAACCTAATAGACTATGTTTATAATTAAATCAATTCCAATCCATCTAAGCCATTGACACATTCACACAATTCACAAAATGCAACCTAAAAACTATTATACAATATGCAAAATCAGATAACCCTCCCCAAACTTGAACAACACATTGTCCTCAATGTGAGAAGGGGATAAATAAACACATAAGGAAAGAAGAAACATAAGTTAAACTAAAACAAAAAATAAAAATAAAGACTAAATTTAAAAAGAAAGGGTGGTTAGAACAAAGCCTCATAGTGATGGAGTCGAGGATGGTGTTGGAGGTCGCAATTGAAAACCCTGAACCTCAAAATAATGATGGATACAACATATGTCCTGGCTCTGATGTCGTTGAGTTCGAGCCATCTCCTTCATACTTCTAGAGTTCTCCATAAGTGTATC
Source organism: Erythroxylum urbanii (assembly GCA_027568935.1). NCBI lineage: Eukaryota > Viridiplantae > Streptophyta > Magnoliopsida > Malpighiales > Erythroxylaceae > Erythroxylum > Erythroxylum urbanii. Next base: position 2,084 of record JAOQML010039809.1, read on the forward strand.
TGTAATTTCCTTGTTGTTTGCTGAGATTGTATTCAGTACTTTCTTTTAACCTGGTTCTTCTGTTTCTTCTTCTTCCTCGAATTCCTCGCTGGTTGAATCCTCTTCTTGTTATTGTTAAGCACTTAAACTCGTGTGACAAGTCCTACCCTTGATGTGTGTCTTGACACTAATATTCCAAAGTTTCATATTATGGGATTTCAGGATTTCAGCTCGCCATAAATGATGATGGTTCATGAATTTAGGATGGTAGATTGTGAGTTTGTTGCACTCAACTCCATAGTTATTAGCTATAGCTAAAACCAAGTAGTCTATTCCTAAGTCATTGCTCCGCTTCTTTCAAGCAACAATAGTGGCGTTAAAGATGTGGTTGGTTGGGCAAACTAGGATGCTATGATCGATGCACCACAACATGAAAAGTTCTTTCGTTGAACACTTATTGGTTTCTGTTTTGTCAAACACGGTTTGAAAAATGAACTTGTGCATCAACAAGTATGGCTCCTAGTGATGTTGTTGTGTGCGATCTTAAAGTCGAAATGCTCTACCCTAGTTAGTTCAATCCAGTAGGGTTGACATAAAAATCATCGTGTTGATCTACTATAGACGACTCAAAGAAACCACAAATTTTATACAAAGTTTCATAATCAGGGCCATACGGTTGTCCCCGTACTCTAAATTGTAATTCACTTAGTTTGTTAGATTCATATTGAAGGGATGTAAAAAAATTCTAAGTTCTTTGTAAACTAGAATTGAAATTGAATGAATTGTCCATAACGAATTCTCTCTGCTAAACTTTCGACCTTGTCTCGCAATTCTAATCTATCTAAAGTGTCAAAATGAAAATACTTTGGAACCATAATTTGCTTGTTGCTAAGAGAATGAAAGCGGGTACCTACTCATCTGATAAAATCAGGAAAGGTGCTTCGTAATCAACTATTTTGTTCCTTTTCCCTCATCCCAAGACTTGGGTTCGCCCTGCTAATTGATCACGCCTTATTGTTTGCTTGATACGAACATACTAGCTCGTGAGTAGGTAAAAGTTGGAAGAAATTTGGAAGTTTGAAATTTAGGTAGAGATAAGTGAGAGTGGTTAGAGGTTTAAAGCTTAGACAGATAAAGTAAAAAAGAAAGTGAGTGAAAAAGTGAAGTTACAAATAAATATATAGGTGATTGGAGGGTAAAATGGTAAAAACTAAAAATTACATTCACGTGACCTACAATTTTCCACTAATTTGTTCATCAGTTTTTAATTTTTTGTTCTTCTCCACTTTTCGATGTAACTTCTTAACTCTTTGTGGCTCTTTAACCTCTCTTTGTGTACTTTATTGGTCATCAAATTCATATCGAAGTCCTATGCCTTCCTGAATTTATTTGGAAACGAAATAGCCTAATTAAGAAATCCAAACTTTCTAAAAACAATCAAAGGAAATAAAATTCCATGGGTTGCCTCCCATGTAGTCTTCTTGTAATGTCAGTAGCTTAGCACTCTTCTTTTAGCTTACGGTGGTTCAAATGATTGGTGCAATGGTAGTGCAGTCACTGATTTCTCAATTTGTACATGAGCTACCATGCCCTAGATTTCACCTTCCTTGGATTTTCCTTCTTTTGCCTTCTTTTATGGGATCGTTTCTTTCTAAATGTGTTCCTAGGATCCTCAATATCTTCCTGTTGTCTTCGAGGTTCGAGTTCCTTGATATTAGTTAGAGGTAAACCAGAACTATTGTCTTTCTTTGACACTTTGAACATTATTTGCTGCTTTCCTACCCTTAGAGTTAGTTCACCCCCATCAACATCAATTATTGAGGGTGCAGTGGCCAGGAACGGTCATCCAAGGACTATAGGGCTTTCCATATCTTCTGTAATATCCAACATATAGAAGTTTGTGGGAAAGGTAAATTTATCAATTTGTACTTGCACGTCCTTAAAAATCCCCTTCGACTGATGAACTATTCTGTTGACCATTTTTACTGACATCTTTGTGGGTTTTAGCTCTCCTAACCCCAACTTTTGAATAAAGCTGTAGGGCATCATATTGATACTCACTCCCAAATTCATCAATGCCTTGTCTATGTTGACTCCACTGATACTGTAAGGAATGTAAAAATCCCTTGGGTCCTCTTTCTTTTATGCTATTTTAGGGTTTTCTTCTGATATCCGCTCCTTAACCCTCTTCTTGATTGATTCCTTTAGTGTGAGCCTCGTTTGTTATTATTTTGTTATGTCCTTAACCTTTTTGATTTAACCTCTTTAAAATTCCTTGTTGCCTTACTTGAAATTGAATTTTGCTGAGCTATAATAGGGTATGAAATTTTAGGTTAAGGTTCCTTGATTGGCTCAATTACGAGCTCACTTGTAACGAATTCCACAATTACTTGTCCATCTCCCTTGTCTATGTCTTCCTTCGCATGTTCAAGTTTCTTTTCCTTGGTCTAAGTGATGGCCATGATCTGTTCCTCTGGGTTAGACTCGGTATTGCTTAGAAGGGTTCCTACATTCTGAGTAGATATTGCCTTCGTTAGTTGACATACTTGAACCTCCAGATTATGTATTAAAGAGGCGTGGTTCTTGGTGACTTGCTTGACTTTACTTTCAAGCCTTCTGTGTGCATCTTCCTTGCCTCCAATTTTATTTAAAATCTTATCCAATTTAGATCCTATTGAGCTTAGTTTATCTTGTTAGAAGCTTGATTATCCTTGAGGTCTGAGCTATCCTCCAGAATTGTTCATCTAAGAGAAGTTAGGGTGCTTCAACTCAGGGTTATAGGTGTTGGAGTAGGGATTGTTTCCCCTGCTTATCCATACTGAGCTACCATATAGTTCCCTTGCTTTGGATCACTTTCCTTCATCAAGTAACAATCCACTGTATCATGGTCCATTTGTCTATAGAATTCACACTTGAGTTACATGACTTTCATCAGAGTTGAGGATGAAGCCTTGATGTTGTTGAGTTGTCAAGCCAAGTTATCAATTTTAGCTTGCATTTTCGTCATTTAATCGACAACCACAATTCTTTTTTACTTTCGGAAGTCAGTAGTTTGTCTACTCCGCTCGTTCATCCACAGGTAACTATTACTCATCATCTCCTCTATTAGCTCTTCCACTTCATTAACTGTCTTTCTCATCAGTGATCCTCCTAAAGTTGTGTCAATCGTGCCTCTCGTTTGTGGGATTACTCCATTATAAAATGTTTGTAACAAGAATTCCTTGCGTGAGTTGTGGTCAGGGTACTTCCATTGCAAATCCTTATATCATTCCCACACTTAATAGATCGATTCCCCATCACTTTGCTAGAAGTTGGTAATTTCCTTGATGATCTTATTAGTCTTAGTTAGGGGGATATAATTATCTAAAAAGGCACGAACTAGCTAGTCCCTCGTTATGACATTAGCTGGGTTAAGGGAATGATACCAAGCCTTTGCTCTATCTCTAAGGGTAAAAGGGAAAAGCCCAATTCTAACTACATCATTTGAAATTTGATGGTACCGAAAGGTATCATAGATTTTAAGGAAGTTCACTATATGTGCGTTGGGATCTTCGTTCGTTAGTCTATAAAATTGCACATTATGTTAAAGCATGTTTAGGAGGGTTGGTTTGATTTCAAATGATGTTGCTTATAGGTGGCTTAGCTACTCCTTAGTTAACTGCATTGAACCCTAGTATCATGAAGTCCATAAGGGTCCATTATTGACGTCCTTGGTTTACTCTGTAGTCTAATGTTGAAATTCCTCTGCCATTATTGATTTCAGGATTTCTTCTTCTTCTTCAAGCTGAGCTTTCCTAATGGTTCATTATAGTCGAGTGATGTCTAAATATAGGGTTTCAGCTGCACATCTCGAACCTCTCGTGACTCTTGTGTCCATGCAAGAGCCTAATTTCAGAAGTAGAAAAGAATGAATGAAAACAAAAAATTAAAAACTAACTAAACACCTTAAACTATGGAATAAACTAATTGCCTCCCCAGTAACGGCACCAAAAACTTGATCGTGGTTCTTCGATATGTGTAAGTTTTACTATTTAACCTTGATAACTCACAAGCGTATGGGTCATTCGCGTAGTACCTAAGATGTTGATCCCACGAGGAGGGTTAATCTATTATTAAAATCTAAGGTTAAAACAATGCGCAATATTCAAAATGTAACGAAACCAAGACAAGAATACAATTCAATCAAGTAATTCAATTCAAGAATCATTCACGAAATATTAATAAATTAGCAATTACAATGTACACATTCAATAATTGATCTAAAGAACTACCAATTAAGAGAAAGGAGAATTTTTACCTATCTTTAACACTAACCTAATTGATTACGAATTGTTGGATTATTGGTCCTAAATTATCCCAGGGTTGATTATTCTCTCTCGAGTTATAACCATTAACCCTACATTATAAACCTTAATCAAATTATGGAAAATTTCAATTTCTCAATTAACAATTTATCCAAACCCTAATTAGATCTGAAGTTTTCCAATAGACTACCAAGTACCTATGTGAGATCTCTCTTCACACAATTACCGATTTGATTAGTTTCTTAGTCTTAGTAAATCCCTAACTCTCGTTATCCTAATTTAATTATTATTCATTCAATTCACCCTCTCAGTCTATTACCAAATTAAGCAATCTCATAAATCAATCACAATGAATCCAAATAACATAAAACAATTAAATTTTTATTAAATCAAAGATAAAAACAACTTGAAGGTGAGTTTAGACATCCTCAGCATTTACAAAGTCCTATCATCAATGGTTATTCCAATTCTATACACTAATAAAATTGAAAATACACCAGAAACAAGATCTGAATGGATGATGAAGGCAGCAACGTCAAAAAACTTCCTATTCTAGGAACTACTCCACGTTGGCTTCTTTTCCATGTCACTCTTCCCTTGTCACTTTCTCAGTCTCTCGATGAACTCTCTCTAGGGTTTCTCAATGGTGGTTGATGCAAAAGCCCGAACATCTTCTTTGTCTTATTCTTTATATACCTTTTGTGTTCTTGGCAGTTCTGGGGTCCAAAAGGTCCAAAAACTCCCTCAAAACCTGACTTTTTTTATTGTCTGCACATCTACCCTATGCAAGCCATGACTACGGCCCTACAAGCCACGATCATGGGCCATATATAAGCCTTCTTTTACGATCGTGGCAAGCAGGCCACGATTATGGGTCGTCTCCTAGACTTTTGTCAAGATTGTGATCTGTTATGCCACGATAGTGGGCTGAATCTAGTGCTTCTGTCACGATTGTGGCCTGCCTGCCACAATCATGGGCCATTATTTCGGCCCAAGTGTGTCCGAAACTTCTCCATTCTGCGATGTTGACCTTGAAACACTAACAAACACATCAAGGTATCTCAAACACATAATAATTAAGCTTAAAGACTTGACTAACCCATAAAAACACTTAAACACAATTAATTAACAAACTAACACAATTCTAACCCAAACACATCCTAAACAATTAAGTTAACACTTAAATACATACCAAACTAAGCCCTAAAATATGATGCAATTCACACTTATCAATAATCCATGCAAAGGAGCAAACAAAAAAAATGTGGACACAAAGTGTAATCGATTATATGCTTAAAGGATAATTAGCACTAGTCTTGCACTTTTGTTGGAGTGTTAAAAATTATAATATAATCGACGTCAGAGTCATATTTATAGTTGGCACTAATATTTTATGAGATTTTGTATATTAGATTTGTAAAATCAAATTAACGCCAATTTAATATTTATCCAACACCATATCCATCTTTATTTTACGTACTATTTGTCCATAACAAAGCTAAAGTTAACTTTGTCTAAGACAAGCATCAAGCTTGATATAATTGGATAGTTTTTTATTATTTTTAAATTTTAATTTCATTTTAGGCTTTTATGTTTACAAGAGGCTTAGGAGTGTATGTAACTAATAGTTTTATTATTATTATCGATTAATCAAAACATTAGAGAGATTTTCTTCCATCTTTTAAAGTGCTTGCTCAAGGTTCTCTAAGAACTTCAATATTGTATATCTTGGTAATGGTGATCGAAACCCTAAGATCTTATCACTCTCAATCCCTTTTTTCTGAGTTTGGTGATTCATATCTTTCTTTGAGTGTTTTTTATTATGTTCTTAAATTAAAATATTTCAACCGAATGATCTTTCCTTTATCGAATGGATATCAAATTTTATTAGTTCTATTAATGAAGTTCTTATCAAAATTGATGCTTAATTTGAATAATATCTTATGCATTATTTTAATATAGTGTTGAGCTTATCAAATGGCTTAAAATTCCATATGTTTGTAAAACAAGATCTATGTGAATAAAATGATCTTATAAATTTAGTCCACTGACTTCAACATAAATAAATGGTCAAAGTTAGGAGTCATGCTAGTTATACCAAAAGGTTAGGATGTCGTTTAAGGAAAAAAAAGGCTTCTCTTAATTCAAAAAAATATGTGAGTTTTAATTTTGCTTTCGATACGGTTTATTTAGGTCCTTGCAAGTGAAAAACTTTAACTCATTTTTTTAATTTTATATATAGGTTTAAATTATTTAAATTGAGGTGCTTTTTAAAGGATTATCAAATTAGATTGATTATTGCAAGTTAGTATAACATTTTGATTATTTTCATATATTTGTTGAACACGCATATTTTTTAGTAATTTATTATTTTTCATCCAAATTACCTTAATTTATATGCCAACTTTGTTCCTACCAGATAAGCTAGTGCTGTAGGCATAAGCTAGAGTAAGGCTGCATGCCAAAGTGATAAGTTTTTAAAAGATAATCAGTTTAAAATATGATTGTGTCTCAGCTTGTGTACCTCTAGAAAAAAGTTACAGTAAAATATACAGTCATATCAAAACTCGTGTTTATTTAAAAATTACAATAAGTTAGACAATCTGAGACATGAGTATGTTAGAAATAGCATTCATCTCCAAAGGCATCATAACAAGATACATGGTCTATGAAACTACCATATTAGAGCTCGTGTCCCTCTCAAAAAAATGGAAGAAATACATTTTGAAATATAGTCATGTCCTATACTATGATCGTGATGATTAAAATATTGAAAAAATGGTTTATTTTTAATTCTTTTTGTTTCATTATTTCTTTCTTTTAGGATTAGATGTTACAAAAAAAAGAGAGTCTAAGAATACACATAAGAGTAATTTTCAATAAAGAAAAATTGAAAGTCATTTAGTCGAAGTGATTATTATCAAATGGCTAAGATTTCATCAAAGGTTAGTGTAGATGAAAATAAGAATATACTTAGTTCATAGATAAAAGTAAGGAAATAATATGGTTAAAGGCATAAAATAGCTAAGAATAAATTAAATGAAATAAACCAAAACATTAATTATGTTGTTATATCATTAAATATTCTAAAATATTAAACACAAATTGATGTGGACTTTCAATAGGCATAGCTAGATTGAGTTTGCTAGGAAAAGATTGAGATTACTTTGCCAATATATGAGGTTAGTGTTTGATCTGTAAACTTCTTTCTCATTCAAAATATTTCCCTTAATGTTTGCACTATTTTTTTGTCCATCTTAATAAAAAAAATAATTTTGTTACCAAAGAAAGCTTTTTGCATAACACCAACACAAGAAAAATGTCATTTTGAAACGAAAATTACCGAAAGAAAACACAAACATGCCATCGGTAATAAATATTACCGACAGACGAAAGCGTCGTAAATTCGGTCATAGCTAATACTTACCGATGATCAAAGTAAATTCTATCGGTAACTTTACTGATGGTAAATTTTCTACCGTCGGTAAATTTAGCATTAGAATATTATCTTGTCATCGGTAACTATACTGACGGTTAGCTCTGTGCCTGACCATCGATACAATTTAACGATGGTTGTGTTGTTCCGTCGATATATTTTCTAAAATCTTAACCAACAGAAATGAATTTTCGTAGGTAATTCCTTCTATCTTAGCGACAGAAGTTCTCGTGGACCGTCGGCAATTTGTCATGTATTTACCAACGGACATTTCTTTTCGTCAGTAAATGCGTTACTTAAGTTTTTAAAATATGTAATATATATTGTCATTATATTTAAATTATGGTTAATGCGTAATTTTAGTAATTAGAAATTTATAGTATACATTTAATTTGCAGAAATAGAAATTTTGATTAATGATTAAAAGTTAAAATATCTTAATTGATAATAAAAACATTACATTGTAAATAATAAGTATTTGTAATACAAACTAAATGACTAAAAGTACACTATTGATCTGGAGATGGTGGATGCTCTGGTTGGCCTTTGCGCTTCAACTTATCCACCTCTTGATAGAGCTAAGAGATGAACTGCATCGATTGTTGTTGTTGTGCCCGACTGTTGCAACTGTTCCAACGTCTGTTGCAACTGAGTCGACAATTTCTGCACTATGCTCTCAAGTGCTTCCACTTGACTGGTGGTGGACCGCCTAGCAGATGCTGCTGTACTGAACGTGAAGGATTGCGAATAACAAATGTTCGCAAATTAACCTAAGCCGAATATCCTCCCACGAGGGTCCCTATCACCCACTGCTTCAAGATAAGTTTCAGTGTCATCAACAGCTTCAAATTGTTGAGACTATCGTTCAATGCTTTGTTGTATTTGGTCCTATCAGAGCGCAATGTTTATAATTAGTAAGTGATAATTATTAAGCATTATTAATATTAAATCATAAATTTCACATACATTGAGTTC
>JAOQML010039830.1:0-10775 GCA_027568935.1 Erythroxylum urbanii
ATTAATTGAAACATGTATCAGGGAACATTCACTCAAATAAAGAGTTTATAGTGATATCATCACTTCTATATGTTTTAAAGAGATTTGGTGATTAAACTAGCACTAGTAGTTTGATGGGCTAGCTACCCATCAAGTCTTAAGAGAGATCTTGTGTGTTAATCACCATATAAAGTAAAACGGGAGATCTAGAAGAAAAAACCAACATAAGGGCAAAACAGTAATTTTCCCCTTTATTATGCAGATGGCTATAATAAGGTTCTAAATAGGGTTTGCAATTGGACATAAAAAGTGTGTTCTCATAATATTTAATAGTGCAAGAGTTCAACTAATTGTCTTTAGTGGAATGACATTTAGTTAATAAGCTAGAATTAATTCTAATGAGATTATATTAATTTTAGGCTTATTGGAGCTTGAATTATCAAAGTCCAATAAGATTCCCCACTTGACTTCAAGGAAGGTTATCAAGCTAAGTAAGAAATATAAATGGAGGTTTTAGAAGCCCATAATTGAATGTTGGGCTTGCACTAATTAATGGTTAATTAGAAGCCCAAATGTTCATTTAGAAATAGGCTAGACTTTGGTTTATTGTAATTGATTAGATTAATTATATTAAAATAATTTTTTTAAGAAAGGAGTAGCAATTTTGGTTTTAATGGTCTAATTGTGCAGCTGCACATTTGACATTAAATTGTTAAATAAAGATGTCTTTATTATGGTTTGTCATCGTTAAATGGAGTTACGAACTTACCATTAAATAGTTTAATGGTTATCTTTTAATGTTAGCATATAACCTAGTAGCATTCATTAGATTAAAGAAGAAAGATGTGTATTGGATGGACTATCTTCCTTCTTCCATCTTCCAAAACCGAAATTGGTAGGTCATATTTAGATTAATAGTCTTTTTATATCGGCATCTGAAAGATAAATGAGAAGAGTCTCATTTATTGGCTACTTTAGATTGATTAAAGTAAGAAGTGATGCATTGGATGCTATTCTCTTCTTCCTTTCGATGCATAACTGAAATTGAGGGTGTAAGAAGATGTTCGTGCATGGTTTGACTCTCTCTCTCTTCTTTCATGTATGAGTGAGCCGAAATTTGCATGAGAAGAGTCTCATTTTTGGTTCATTTCTTCTGAGAAAAATCTCCTCTAAACATTTCTTCTCCTTTCCCACCAAAGGATTTTATTAACCAAGTTGTCCTGGAAGAACAAAAGGTAAATCAAATTGGTTGGGGGTACAACAACAAGGAGAGGATAGATTGACAAAGAAAAGGATTCAAAAGCAAAACGATTTGGATACAAGAAGGAGAGGATAGCGCAGCGAGAAATTAAAGTTATAGCAAAGGAGTCGGTAATATCACTATCTTATTTATATTTATTATTATCCTTATACCATATCATATATAGATTGGCATGATGATTTCGATATATTGCTTACGCTACATATAAGATTTCTAAAAAGTTTTGAAATGTACCGGTTCTCTAAATATAGCTTACTTTCTTTTCCCGATCTAACATAGGTTACATATATCGAGTGGTACCCTATGAAGTCATACAGTTTTCATCCTCACAATCACAACCAGGAGGATAAGCAGTAGAGGAATCTCGTCTAGACCAAAGGACTATAACTCAGTTGGAGAGGCAGCAAGCAAAACCTACAAAGCAAATAAGCCAGCTTGACACTTCATCAAATCAAATGGGAGAGCTGATAGGATCGATAGCAAGCCATTTTAGTGTTTCTTACCTAATTCCACCAACTTACACGGGAAACTCGTCTATAAATCCTCCAAGTAGCCATGATCATCCTCAGGGGCGTCCATCCTTATCAGATCAGCTGTGATCACGTGATGTTTAAAATTTTTTAATTTATGTCTTGCTTATTTATCTTTCATGTAAGTTTTCAATTTGCTTTTCGTTACTTAGTTTGTCCTTTTTAATGTTATCATTAATGACATTTTTATTATTATCTTTGTTCGTATAAATTCTTTTCCTGATTTGTTTATTTCTTTTTATCCTTTTTATTTTATTTTTACAAGGGTACATTAACATCAGATGAGTCAAAATCAAGTAATCGCTCTAAATTAGGGAAGAACCAAACAATCCACTCACTTGCATATTTAATTATTTATAAACATTGAGGACAATGTCCAATTTTAAGTGTGGGGATGGGTTTAATGAATTTTTAACTGAATTCTTCAAGTTTATTATAATCCTGATTATAAATTTTATTAACTAATATCTAGGGTTGGTTGAGATCTTTCCTTGAATACTATATGTTGTTGTTTAATATTGATTTAAATTGGTGTGCAATAGGTTCATGGTTAGAATGAAATTAAATTTCTAAGTCATATTTTTCATAATCATTGAAATTTTCATGTTGAATGATAGTGCATATTACTTGTGCACATATACCCATCTTTTTCATGAGCTTTTAAGCCTAAGAACAATTTTTCAAATTTTTTTAAACTTTTTTTATTCTTTCATGTGTGTGATATCATATATAATAGGACAATTCTGGAACTTGCTTTTATTATGCATGTTCAGACCATATTTTTGAAAATTAGAAACATTAATATAATAAAGGAATTTAGATTTACCAACTTGTTTAAGCCTTTTTCTTTGAAAATTATCATACAAAAAATTGCACCATTAGGAATAATCAAGTTGAGTCTCAGCCTTTTTCATTGGTCCACATATTAAGCCTTATTCCTACTTTTCTTTGAAGACCTGTCATTATTTTGAACCTTGGAGGTTATTTACATTATTTACTTGTTGAGACTTGAAATTTATGAAAGGTCCAATATTTCTTAAATTGTGGTACTGAATGTTTTATTGTGAAAAAAGAAAGCTTAAAAGAAAGAGAAACAGAAAAAAAAAGTATATAGTACCATTAGTTTCGCAGTAAAATGACCTATGTATATTTGTAAACAAGTCTTGAAATATATTGCGTAGTAAACTTCCTTCAATTTAACCTTTTTATTATCTCAATCATACCTTACCTAAGCCCCATTACATCCTATACAAAGACCTTTTGATTTTTGTTTCTATTTTGTACATAAATGGTGGAGATGTGATTTTACTACAAGCCTATGGTAAGAATTATACTATGCATTGATTAAGAGTTTTGATACTTTTCACCCTAAACACTTGAGCTCATTGAGTTAAATCTTAGTGAGTGTGTAAAAAGTTATGCTTTTGATTTCAATGTGATTGTTGATGTGAATCTTATTAATATTACTTGGGAAGATAATTCTATGATAACATGACTCCAATTATATGTTCATTTGGTTCAATAGGATATAATGATATATAGTATGAATGGACAGGTTAAAATTGGTGAAGGATTAATGTTGTGAAATTTAAAATTTTGATTATGGTTTGCTTTAGGACAAGCAAAAGCTTAAGTGTGGGAATGTTTTGTAAATGAATATTTGACTATATTTTGACACCCATATTTAATGTATTTTACTTATATTTGATATTTTATTATAAAATTTGTACTTAATATGCTTCAAGTGTGTTGATAGGTTATAATTGTCTCTATGGGCTTAAAGGAGAAGAAACCGAACGAAAACATGACTAAAACTGAAAAGGTAGAAATTTAGAAGAAGTGCATAGTTATGCACTTTTACACACCCATGCACTTTCACAATATCTGGCATACCTCGATTATGCACGCTTATATGCACAAGTGTGCACACGATCGTGCATAACCCAAAATTCTATGTTTTCTTATAAATTTGACATTTTGGAGCTAATTAATGGAATGTCCAGGGATAATCAAAGGTGATTATAGAGGTGATTCAAAGCTTGAGGAGTGAAAGACGTAGGACTTTTATTGGCAGATTCATCAAAACCCAAGATCAAACGTCTACATTGTCAGAATACACCATAGAGAACATATAAAGAGATTTATAATTATGATAATGATACTTTCTATTTTTTTTCTGCATATATGGATGTGATTTCATGTTTGCTAATTTATAGCTAATTTTTCTATTAATATCTAGGTTAGATAAACCCTAGTTTATTCCAAACAATGATTCGATTAATTTGTGAACACAATTGCATTTGTTGATTATTGAGATCTGATTATCTGTTTATAGTAATTGTCTATTAATATGATTTTTAGAATTTAATTTGATTTTATGCTTAGCAATTGAGAAATCCTAAGTTTGGATAGATGTACGATAATTAGAAAGAGTTGATTACAATCCTAAAGATAGGAGGGCATAAATCTTCTATATTCAAACTTAATAGAGGGATATTATAACACAGCAAGGCAATCCTATAAGTTTTAACCTGAGTAATTCAGTTAGAGATCTTTTTATTCTTTCATATTTGTTATTAAGCATACTTGAACAATTCTAGAACTTGCTTTTATTATACATATTGAGATTATATTTGTTACATTTTAAGCACTAAAGTGATAAAGGCATTTAGATTCAACAACTTGTTTTAGCCTATTTCTTTGATAATTACCTTATCTTAAACTTATTTTTAAGAATAACCAATTTAAGTCTAAGCCTTTTTCATTGATTTTACCCAATTAATAACCTTTATCCTATTCTTTTTTAAAGCTTTTTATTGTTTTATACCTTAAAGGTTATTTACATTACGTGCTTGTTTGAAACTTAGAAATCTTGAAAAGTCCATTATTTCTTTAATTGTGGTACTAAATGCTCAAACTTATGTTTTGATTGATCTAAAAAAAGAAATGACCATAGAAAAAGAAAAGAATAAGTATATGGTACCAATGAAATTGCAATAAAAGGAACAGTGTATTTGAAAACAAGTTTCTTGTATTTTCTTTTTAGTAAATTTTCTTCAATTTATTACATTATCCCAATCATGTTGTATCTAAAGCCCATTACAACCTGTATATAGACCTTTTGATTTTTGTTTCTAGTATATACATAAATGGTGGAGATGTGAAAATACTGTAAGTATACGGTAAGAGTTCTATTATTCATTGATTGAGAGTTGATACTTTTCACCCTAAACACTTAAGTTCTTTGAGTGAAATCTTAGTAAGGTGTAAGATTTTATGCTTTTGATTTCAATGCAATTATTGATGTGATTACTATTAATATGGACCTAAGAAGTTAATTTTAGGTTAACTCTAATTATATGTTTATTTGATTCAATATCAAGATGATTTATAGTATGAATGGAAAAGTTAAAATCAATGGTTGATGCATGTTATAAAATTTATAATTTTTATTATGGTTTACTATAGGACAAGGAAAAGCTTAAGTGTGGGGATGTTTGATGGATGCATATTTAACCGTATTTATAAACCCATATTTGATGTATTTTGCTTGATATTTTATATGTTTATTGTATATTTGTTACTTAATTTGCTTTAAGTGCATTTATAGGTTCTAATTGCATTCATAGACTAAAAGGATAAGGATTTGGATGAAAATGCAACATAAAAAGAAGATTTGAAGTAATAAAGGGATACACAGTCATGTCTATGGTCGTGTAAGTCTCTCAACTTATGCAAAATCATAAATTCTTGAGATTTTGGGTTATACGTGATCCATTACATGCACATGTATCAAACTGTGTAACTCCCAAAAATCTTAAAAATTAATATAAAAAGATGAGAGTGGAGGAGATTAGAGGGGCAAACTTACAGAGACGAATCCAGATATGGAGATCATTTAGAAGGGATGATATTGATCTAAAAACATGGAAAATATGAAGAAATCATCGACAGATCTAATAGATTACAACATCAAACCTTTACTTTACAATAACATTAGATAAAAAAGAAGGGAGAATTAGAATTATGAACTCTTTTTTTTCTATTCTTTTTTTTCCTGTTTATGTTTCACTTTGTTTTCTATCATGTGTAACTAAACGCCTTATCAGTCTCTAGGTTATGCTACAATATTTTTAAACTCTTTTATTTAATGCAATTGTTTTGATTGATCTATTGTCATACAATTATGTTTTTAATATATATTCTAATACATTTGGAATATTACTACATAATTTGATTTAAAAATATAAAGACTGAGAAATACTTTGTATGAATATATCTACCGTAATTAAAAGGAGTTGATTGCAAAACTAAAGATAGGTCAACATAAATCCTCTATATTAGGGTCAAACCTAATGGTGGAATTCACAAATTGGTAAAGCAATCTTAGAAACTTTAACCTGAGTAATTCGGTTGATAAACCCAAGAGTAGTTGTTAGTAGTCTCAGATGAGTTATTAACTTACAATAGGAGTTGCCAATAAAACAATTGCATAATAAAAGGTTAATTTTGTTAGGCCTGGGTCTCAGTACTAATTTCATGGCTACATTATGTGAGGATTGGGTGAAGGGTTCTGTCATGGTGTAACCTGAGCGAGTGAAGGATTTTGTCATGATCATGCTAATATTGGGCCCAGGTCTTAGTACTATTCACTTCATTTCTTCAATTCACATTTGAATTCTACTCCAATTGAATCTCAAATAAATCATTACACTCCAAAGTGCTTATAAAATAATTCAATTGGATCCAAGATCATAAATTTCGAAATTTACCAAATTATCCTTAAGCTTTTCATAAAGTATAGTTTTACACAAATAATTTTTCTCACTTTTTCAATTTAGTCCTTTTCCAAAATTTTAACTCATTTTATACATGTCCTCGACTCCATAATTACATTCTTAATCATTAATTGCCGAAAAATTTAAATACACCCACAATTTCAATTAATAATCCTGTATAAATAATAGAAAAAGGTTTGGGTTAAAATTTGGGGCCCAACAAATTTTCTAATGGTTTTAGGGGAATTTGTTACCTAGGCACTAATTTTTTATATCAATTATTTTCTAATTAAATTCTTTATTCTCTGCTCATTATTTTTTCTCACTTTATTTTATCTGCTTAAGTATTATTTTTAATTTAAAACTAACACTCAATTCGTATACTAGATAATAGGATAATGGTAGTTACTAGTATTAATTATCTTTGTGGGATTCGACCTGTACTTGCCTATGCTAGCTATAGTTATGCCATGCATTTGTGGTTAATTTGTATTGGTATAAAAACAACCAATAAATTATGCCTTAATATTTTATTAAATGCAATTATTTTGAATGATTTATTGTGATTCAATTATATTTTTTATGTTTGTTCTAATATATCCTAAATATTAGTGCATGATTTGATTTCAAATAATTAAGATATAGAAATCTTTTAAATGAATGGATCTATCGTAATTGAAAGGATTTGTTTATAAACATAAAGACAGGTTGACATAAATCATCTACATTAGGGTCACACCTAATAACAGAATTCATAAATATATACTGTAATCCTAGGGGTTTTAACTAGAAAGATTTATGATAATATACTGATGGATCAGTGGTTAGTAATCTTGAGAGATATTAACATAAGATAGGAATTTTCATAATTTAATAATTACATAATAAAAGGTTAATTATTTAATAATTTTTAAGAGGATTCATCACCTAGACATTGATCTTTGATATTGATTTTTCTAGGTAATTTCCTTAATCTTTTGTGTTCATTATTATTTCCATTTTTAGTTTATTTTGTAATATTTATTTTAATTAAAAACCAAGCATCCAATTCATAGGCTAGATAATAGGAGATGGGTAATTACTAATACTTCCTGTCTTCATGAGATCGACCTTTACTTGTCTATACTAGCTATAGCTACGTCATGCACTTGTAGTTAATTTAATTATTGATATAAAGAGAAATATCAATCAACATAAGATTACTACTTACACCTAATTCATATAAACATTTTTAGAATTCTAAATTATCAACTACATAGGGTATAGTAAAACTCCCTAGATCCATCAACTTTGAGGGCATGTGGCTGGTAATTATGGAGTTATAACTTCCTGCCATAGAGACCTTTTGTAGCCTTTATAGGAATGGAATCACTGGTGCATATAGAGGAGGAAAATAAGGAGTATCCTCTTTCCTCTTTCCTCTTTCCTCTTTCCTCTTTACTTCCCTATCCTTTCACTCTTGATCTTCTCCTTAGGTTGATTCAACTTGCTTATTGGATGGTTATTTTAACTCTTTCTCACCCCCATATGTAATGACTTTCAGTTTCTCTTTTAGATTCGATTATATGTTACTCAGCAGACTCACTACACTTTGCGTAGACAATGTATTAGCTAGTTAACCTACTTGAAACTCCAAATTATTAATGGAAAAAGTATGATTCTTCATAATTTGGTTGAATTTAGCTTCCATCATCTTCTGGTTCTCATCTTAGGTGGTTAAATTAGAATTCAACACATCCATTAACTTATAATCTATTTTTTTGGAATCCTGGTCGGCTTTGCACTCTCGTTTGATTCTGTACATTGTTAAACTAAGAAAATTTTGGGTTTTTTCCATTTAAGATTGTAAGTATTAGAATAGGGGTTATTACCTCCCTATCCATACTGTGCTCCCATAAAGTTAAGTTGGTTCATGTTGTTGTTTTTCAATAAGAAACAATCAGCTGAGATATGAATTTCTTATCTACATAGTTTATAAACATGCTAGATTGCCTTGAGTGGGCTAGAAGATGTGGCTTTTAGGTTATTCAATCATCTGGCTAGGTTTGCTACTTCAGCCTGTAATGTTGTCACTAAAGTATAAGTAACACTTCTTTTTTATCTCTAAAGGTTAGCTATTGTTTACTTCTTATTGATGTCTATAGAAAGTTGTTATTTTCTATTTCTTTTAACAAATCATATGTTGTTTTAACCATTATCCTCATTAAAGGGTCACTAGTTTCTACATCTATGGTGCCTTGCATTGGTGGATTCACTCTATTGTAAAATGTTTGCAAAGGGAACTCTTTTGGAAACTTATAATGTGGGTAGCTCCTTTGCAATTCTTTGAAACACTCTCATACTTCATAGAAGGACTCCCCCTCACTTTGATAGAAATTTTTAGAAGTCTTCATTAACATGAAGTATTTAGCCAAAAAGGCTTGCACTAACTTCTCCCGTGTTATGACATTCTCTACGTTTAGAGAGTTCAACCATACCTTAACTCAATCTTTAAGTGTAAAAGGAAAGAATCACATCTTGGATGCATCTTTCGACAACCTATTATATCTAAACATGTCATAAATCTCTAAGAAGTTAGCCAAATGAACATTAGATCCTTATTAGCTAGTCCATAAAATTAGATGTTGGTTTGTAGCATATTCAATAATGCTAGTTTGATTTTAAATGTATTAGTTTGCAGTAGTGGTCTCATTATCCCTTATTAATTAGCATTGAACCTAGCCTAATAAAGTACATAAGGGTTCTTTATTGTTCTCTTTGATTTTGTCCCTCCACCATTGTTCTTTATATCTCTTCTCGGTGTCTAGCATTTCGAATTTCCCTTTCTTGCTTATTGATGTTAAAAGTTTATGTATCCTTTACTTTACTCGAGCTCCTAGTGGATCTTCTGTTCATACATCTATAATCACACAAGAAAATTATTTAATTCCTTAAAATTAAAATATTCAAATTGGACAAGATGCTAAAATCGTAATGCCTGATAATGGCGTCAAAAAATTATTAATAGTTTTTTATAGAAAACTTTCATACTGCATGTATATAGCTCATAACTTACAAAATAAAAGATATTGTTCCCATAAGGATTGAATATAGTAACCTAAAAATTTGAATCATTCTTTGTGTAAAGTCACAAAAGATTGAGTTGATTAAAAATTAAAGTGAACTAAAAAACTTGATAATTGAACAAAAAAAAGATAAAAATAAAATTGAAGTTACTTAATGATGGAAACTTATCTTCCCTTTGCCTTGTTAATTTAAATGTGCTTGATCCTAGATATCCAAAGGTTCTTATTACCCTCTCTCAAGATCTAATCAAGTAATTCTAATTAAAGGAGAAAAAAGTTGAGTTACCTTCTCTCAATTTCTCAAAACTACTCCTAACTACTTAATTGGATTTAAAGCAATTCTAAGGGTAATTAACTCACAATTAAGATCTCTGTTCAATTGCTTATTAACTTGATATTTGTAAGTATATTAAGGTACTAACTCTCATTTGATAACTTAACATAAATTTCTTGATTCAATCTCTTGATTTAAATTAAGTATGAGCATAAAAAATGTCACACAATAGTAGCATATTGAATTTAATAAGGTAAAAGTTATACAAAACAAATTAAGAATAAAACCCTAAAATAGATTTAACAACCCATAATCATGTTCAAAACACAACTATTTAGATTTGGCATACAAGGAAATGAAATAGAAAAAGAAAATATAATGAAATCACCTTGAAGCCTTGATCGGGAAAATCTGGAAAGTTGGAGTTGATTTTGATGTTTCCATTTTCTTCTTCTAATGTCTCCACCAAGTCTAGAATTTGCCTATCTTTTTTTTAGTCTTTATAATGTCCTTTCATAGAAAAAACTAGGCTTTTTAAAACAAACACAGGCACTTACATGGCAGTATAGGTAACCAAGTATCTTCAAAATCCTCTCAATCGGACTTTACATAGTCACATATGCTTATATGGCCATATACACAATTGTGTAAGTCAAAATACATGGGGGGCATGTATCTTCATACGGGCATAAGCATCTTCAAAGCATAATTACAATATCTAATCATCAATTTCATAAGATAATGTATAATTTGTAAAGCCTCGAAATTTCAAAAATAAAAATGTTAAATGTAACATCCCATTACTTATAGAAGGTTAGAATAGTAAATATGAGTGATAAATGAGAGCTTAGAAATGCATTTTTCATGCTCATGCATAATATGGCATAC
>JAOQML010039847.1:0-10775 GCA_027568935.1 Erythroxylum urbanii
TCCCTTATCTTAGGATATGTGTCGGAATGACCTACGGGCGTCCCGATGCGTACCCTAGGGTAATGGGGTGTTACAGTAGTAACTGAATCAATAGGTATCATACTTTTCTATTCCTTCTGGCCTTGTCTGCTCCTGACCACATGCAACTATTCCTTGCTAACTCTTCAAGCAAATCATGTGCTACTTCTACCATCTTCCTCATCAATGAACCTTCGTCTACTGCATCAATTGTCCCTTTTATGCTCAGATTCACTCCATTATCGAATATTTAAAGCAGGAACTTCTTCTGGGCAGCTTCTTTGAAGTTCCTTAAATCTCTCCCAAGCTTTATAGAGAGATTCTTCGTTGCTCTGCTGGAAATTTGTTATCTCCTTAATAATCCTTGTCATCTTCGTTAACAAAAAATACTTGACGAGGAATGTTTGGACAAGCTGCTCCCAAGTTGTGATATGACCTGAATTCAAAGAATTATAATACTCTTTAGCTCGATCCTTCAACGTGAATGAAAACAGTCACAACTGCACTGCATCATCGGACATTCTGTTGAATCTAAATATGTTGCAAATCTCTAAGAAATTTGCAATGTGGGCATTCGGATCCTCGTTGGATAGCCCGTAGAACTGCACACTGTTTTGCAGAATATTGAGTAGCACCGACTTTATCTCAAAATTATTCTCCTAGACTATCGGTCTCACCACTCTTTGAGGACTAAATCCTGGCCTCATGAAGTCTATCAATGTTCGCTCTAGTCCTCCTTGCCCTCCTTCTTTAGCCATATCCTGATTCGAAAAATTTAGACACTTCGCCCTTCTTATTTCTCTTTTATGCTTCTTAATGTCAGGAAATTCGTCTTCTATCTCTTCTTTCATCCTTTGTGTGCTCCTTCTGTTCATGCACTTGCAAATACACAAAGAAAAGTATCAAAAACTCTTAAATCAAAGTAATCTAAATGAAACACGGTACTCAACAATTAATCCCCAGCAACGGTGCCAAAAACTTGTTGACGGTAAAACCTATCTACTTGATTTACGCTAAAAAATCGTAAGTGAATGGGTCGTGACTTATAGTTAAAAAGAGCTGATATCGACCCCACAGGGATTGATGCCTAGACACCGCTTAATTTAAACACAACTTTGCTCAAGAAATGAAATAGTTAAATGAAAATAATCTGGAAAATTAAATTAAAATTAAAAGACTAGTGTAAATAATAGACAATACCACAATTGCAGAAATTTTGAATTTAAGAATCTAAACACTAGAGATTACTTTTTCCCTATTTTGTCTCCCTCATATTTTATTGACTGAATTATGTCTCACCATAAATTTTCGAATGTACTAATTACCCTCTCTTAAGGTGTAACTATTTATCCCTAATTGAATTAACAGAAATCGATTAAACGATCTCTCAACCTACCTAATGACTCTACCAATTCAACTAGTTATTGAGCTATACTACGGGTGATCAATTGACTAATCGAGATCTCTCTTCTAACTATTCAGTTAACTTGATGATTGCCAGTCTGTAGGTTGCCAACTTTCGTTGTACAATCATACACAAATTTCATCTCACTCACTCTCTTGATTTATTGCAAGATGACAATTAAGAACAATAATTAACACAGATAATTGCATTCAATTCAATAAAATTAGAGTTCTAACAAAATAGTTCCAAAGCAATCCCTACAATGACATTAGCCTAACATGGTCTCCATAACATTATCAACAATCAAAGAAACCTTCTTTACAAAGACTAGGGGGACTAAAAGTGACAGAAAATTGAATATGAGAACTCCTTCTCTTCTTTTCCAAAATCTGGAATTTTGGTGTTAATATGCTATTTTGCCCCCAATCTTGATAATGATCCTTGTCTTCAATCCTTCCTCAATGCTCCGAACATGTGTTCTTCACTCAAGGATGATGTTTCTACAGGTAGGTATACTCTCTTTTGAATATAGAGGCTTACTGATGCTATTATAGTCTATAAACCCTAATTTAATGAAGCCTCGCAGATTGCCTCGAATAACAATTCCCATGTCCGTGGGAATTTACATGATTCCCATGAACGTGGGAATCAGAGATAGAAACTCCTCATTTCTTCTGTAGTTCCCACGTCCAGTGGGAATTTGCATGATTCCCACGAATGTGGGAATTAGGCACGGAAGCATTCTTCTTGTCTTCTCTTTTTTGATTTTTTGTTCAACCTCCAAGTTGCTCCCTCTTTTTTCTACATAAAAATAGTCAATTCTTATCCTCAATTAGCATCAAACACACAAGAACAACAATGGAAATCAAACTTAATGCAACCATACAAAATGAATCCTAAACTAGAACAATAAATAACAATTAAACTAAAAACGCATGTCAATTACCTAAAAAACATGTACTAATGCACACCTATCACTTACCATTCCAATAACGTAACAAATATCTAGTCTTGTACACATCATTACGTGTATAAGACTTCCAAATACATTAGAATAGGAACATTCTTCATTTGTTCGTGTTCTTATGGAATTGGCAGGCAATTTCTCTTACTAAGGCCTTCACTTTTAGCAATAGGATTATCAATTAGTTTGGAATCTTGCATACAGAATCGTTCAAGAATTATTTGAATGTACATCGCTTGTGAAAGCGATAAAAATCTCTTTGAAAGATCTCTTGAAATATTGACTCCAAGAATGTATTTCGCTTCACCCATGTCTTTCATTTCAAATTTAGATGATAACCAATCTTTAATTTACATATTGAACACACAGTCATGACAAGCAATCAATATATTATCCACGTATAAAGATAAAATCATGAATTTATCTTTAGATCTCTTAACATATACACAATGGTCTTCATCAATCGTTTGAAAATCATACAAAATGATTACGTTATGAAAACGAATGTACCATTGTCTTGAAGACTGCTTCAGACCATAAATCGATTTTAATAACCGACATACTTTATTTTCTTGACGTGCCTTGATGAAACCTTTAGGTTGTTCTATATAGATTTCTTCTTCTAATTCTCCATTGAGAAAAGCAGTTTTTACATCTATTTGATGTAATTCAAGATCCATAATGGCTACTATAGCCAGAATAAGACGAATTGAAGCAAACTTCACAACAAGTGAAAAAGTTTCCTCATAATCAATTCTCTCATGTTGTATATATCCTTTTGCTATGAGGCGTGCCTTGTATCTTTCGATACCGCCATTAACTTTTTGATTAATTTTTAGAACTCACTTATTCCTAATTGCTTTGTGCCTTTCAGGGAGGTCAACTAAGTCCTATACTTGATTGGAGCTTAAAGAAGTCATTTCTTCTTTCATTGCTTTCATCTATTCTTCTTTAGCAGGGCCAACAAGAGCCTCATTTACATTCCTTGGCTCTTCTTCCTCTTGTGGAACAAGCATATTAATTTCTCCTTTAATTTTGAAATGACATTGGGGAATTATTCCTCGATTACTTCATCTTAAACGAGGTTCATCATAAAATAATTCATGATGGATCTAATTGCTCCCACTCGGATCAGTCATCATAGAGAACCTTTCTATGAAATTGCTCCCACTTGGTTGAAGTTTCTCATCGTGATTCTTCATAACAGAATCATTCTAATCAAGTTTCTCATATAACAATAGGTATTTACCTATTTTGCCTTGCTTGGGAAAATCATTCTCTAAGAATGTTATATCTTGTGATTCATATTCAGTTACACCTTCATTACTTTGTTCACCAATAAACATGTATCCTTTTGAGTGTTCTGAGTATCTAATAAAAATACTTTTTCTCCCTCTTGGGACTAGTTTTCCATATTTGTGAGAGAGATCGTGAACATAGGTTGAACAACCCCAAAGTTTAAGGCTTAACATGTCAGGTCTCTTACCAGTCCACAACTCATATGGTGTGCTAATAACTTATTTCGTGGGCAATTAAGTACATAGGTGGTCGTTAGCAACACATCACCCTAAAAGGTGATTAGTAAATTTGCTTGAGCCATCATAGACCTAATCATTTCTAATAGTGTCCTATTTTGTCTTTCAGCGATGCCATTTTGTTATGGGGTTATAAGAATTGTTAACTGCCTTGCTATTCCTTTATCATTACATAAAGCCTTGAACTTGTCTGAGAAGTATTCTTGTCCACGATCAGTTTATAATACTTTTATTTTCTTATCTGATTGATTCTCAACCAATTTTATATATTTTATGAAACAATCGAATGCTTCTGATTTATGAGAAATCAAATAGACATAACCATACCGAGTATAGTCATCTATGAAGGTGATGAAATAAACTGCCCCACATCTAGCCCTTACATTCATTGGACCACAGATGTCAAAATGAATTAATTACAATAGATATGAAGCTCGTGTTCCGTTTCCAAATGGCTTTCTCACTATTTTACCAGCTAAACAATGCTCACATGTAGATAGATCTACTTAACTTAGATTACCTAAAAGTCCTTCTTTAGTTAATCAACCGATTCGATTTTGACTAATATGACATAATCTAGCATGCCATAAAGTTCATTGTTGGAATTACTAGATTTAAATAATGAATAACTAATATTATTATTTTCCTTTAACATATCCAGTACTATAAAACCATCACATAAAAAACCATAACCATAATAAATAGATCCAAGATACAAATCCATTTTATCACCATGGAAATTTATATTGAAACTAAGTCTAACCAACATCAACACAGATAAAAGATTCCTACGAATTTGAGGAGCATATAATACTTCATATAGGATAAATGGTCCCCCTCTATACATATCCAATTTACATGTACCAATTCCTTGTACAGTAACTCTGGAATTGTCACCTACATAAAGCTATGGACTACCATATGGGAGTTTACGAAACTCAGCGAAGGCATCTTAATCCTTCGCTACATGGTTGGTTGCTCTTGACTTTGCAATCCACAAAGGATGTGATTCAGCTAGAAAAATAGAACAAGAAACATTCACAGAACAAATGTTTGTACTATAAAGTTGTACCTTTTTGGGCTCGATATAATCTCAAGCAAAGTGGCCCTTATTACCACAATTATAGCACTTCACATTTTTCATGTTCTTCTTGAAGGGATGCTTTCCCTTTCCATAATGGTTCCATTTTTTCTTCTTGGATTCTTGAGGGAAGTGGATGAATTTCTTATTCTTCTTCCACTTGTGTCCACCATGATGCTTGAGTTTTTTGTTCAAAGCTTCATATGAGCTAGAACTAACTGCGTATGACTCAGAAGACATCTTTGAGGCTTCAAAATGCTCTTCCTATTCCTCCAAGATGAGATGCCTCGTAGCATCTTCCATTGTCTTGATGTTCTCATTATGAGTTAGGTGCATCTTCATATGCTTCTAACTCTGAGATAGTGAACGAATCACAACTTGTGCTTGTTTCTCATCAGAAAGCTTATGACCAATATCACGTAACTCACTTACTATATTAGACATTTGCCTCAGATGCTTTTGCATTGTATCATCTGGATGCTTCTTATAAGTATCAAACTTAACTGTAAGTGACATCACTTTGGTCACTGAAGCACCTCCAAAACGAGCAGCCAATGTAGACCACATGTCCTTTACAGTTTCAAAATTGCAGAACTCTCGCATGATATCATTATCCACACTACTCAGCAACGTGATGCAAGCTAAAGAGTTCTTCTTTTTCCACAATTCATATACATCACGGTCCCTCCTATGCTGGGCTGTAATGCCCTCCTCAGGAACTTCCATGATTAGGTTTAATGATTCAAGAGCCTCTTGCTACTCCAGCACATATTGGATTTTCATACTCCAGATTTCATAATTGTCACCATTGAGTTTCTCACCCCTATTGAGTTTAGCAACAATATTCTTTGAAGCAGTAGCTATTTTGAAACACTAAATTTATATAATAAGAAAGAAATATATATACACGTTAATATCATATTAATCATTCATAGAGTAAATAATTTGATCATAATTGCTTATGTAATTAAAAGTCCACTAATGTGTTCAATCATCATTCATACAATAATCAAATCCTAATTACCTTACTCTAGATGAATTCTTATATGATATACATGTAAACATGTTACATACATGTCAAGACTTTGTTCTTATAAAATAACATATTGAATTAAATATGCTACAATCTATGACCAGTCTATAGGTAACGCCCTACGTGGAAATGAGTTCATGAGTTCGCATGACATAGTTTGCAAAGCTTGATATACAATAGCTCTTACTATTTCCATTGGAAGACCTATAGGATAGAAAGTCCTAATCAACTTCCTTCTACTCATCTCTTTAATAAATGTCATCATTAATAAATTATATGTTTTCTTGTTAGGAATATTATGTCAGAGCATTCATAACAGTTTGCCTTAAGGTTGAGGTAATGTCGTAAGCAAAGTCATATACTTTACTTCAACATCTGCATAAGTTAGACAACCTCCAAAGTATAACTCTTGCATCATGTTGTTAACTGAAATAACATGTTGTGTTAGATCATTTCCGGGCATTAAACGCATGTTAACTAATTGTATATATATACTTCCAATACATGTCTTCTGTGCCTCACATCGAATAAGCTTAGTCGTTCGCTTAATAATAGGCATCTTCCTGAAAAATAAATTTTTAGGAATTAGAAGAGTTCACAAAATAAACAAATTATTTTTGTCTAGCACATAGTGAACTCATGCTTATAGAATGGAAACAATTTAATTCTATTAGCAATTTATTGAATTAATCAAATTATGCTATTAATAACTAATCAATTAAAAACTTATTTCTAATCTAATCATATGCAAATATGAATAAGTCAAATTGAATTAGAAACTTATTTCTAATTTAAATTATAATTAAACTAATCAAACTTATTTCTAATTTAAATTATAATTGTACTAATCAATTTATCTTGGTTTAATTAGAACCCAATTTCTAATGAAACTCCTATCTAATTTCAACTAAACAAATTAGTATTGATTTAATTAGAAAATAAACCAACGAAATTAGTTTATTTCTAAGTTTGATCTAATTTTAACTAAACAAATTAGTATTGATGTAATTAGAAAATAAACCAATGAAATTTGTTTATTTCTAAGTTTATTTTACCTAAACAAATTAGTTTAATTAGTTTCTAAAATAAAATTTTTTTATTCATAAAATTAAACTAATTTATTTTAATTAGAAACTAATTTAACTAAATTAATTAGTTTATGTAAGCCAAAAACTATCACATGCCAAAAACTATCACATTTGACATTTTAGTCCTCATTGTTTGGACTTTAAATGACAGTAGATTTATTTACATGGGACAAAACATAAAAGACTTTTAAGTTATTTTTAAACAAAACATTTAACTCTTAAAAGACCACATGCCTTTTGTTGGGCTTGAAGAAGAGTTGTCTTCTTCCTTTTCTACTCTTCTCTGCGTGTTTTGTCCTCTGTTTCTTTTATTTTGTTTTTTTCTGTCCACTTGAAGGCCATGTTTATAGTGGTTCCCATATAAGACCACAACAACAGAATTTATGTACTTTACTGTTCTTAACAAGAAACGAGATCTCATCTTGCCGTATGCAGAAAACAAAAAACAAACTTCTAGAGAGAGAAGTAATGGGGAAAGAGAGAGAACAAAAAATTTATCATATCCAATAACATAGCCAAACACAATCACAAGAACGAGAACAAAATGAATGTAAGTAATCTGGTTTTATATCGAGTATGAAATTTGATATACCTAATATGAACTTTGTTATACCAAAATCCATAAAAAAACAATCGCAAGTCTAGAAACAGTATATCTTAAAACCAACGTGAAGCATAGCATGCATATTTCACAAGTCCAGAAAAAGTATATCTAAAACCAACTTTTAGATATGCATATAAACAAACCTATGCTCTGATACCAATGTTAGATAATTAAGAAAGAACATAATAACATAGATCATGTTAAACATGATCGTTTCATATGCTTACAAAACAAAAATCACATACTTGAATTTTTGTTGTAATTCCACAAATTAAAGTACAATGTACTACAGAAAATGTTTTACACTTCTTCTTCATATGAAAAGCACATGTGACACCAAAAGTATCTCATCTTTTTGTTCTTTCGGTTTTTAACATTAAAAAAACTTAACTACCTTTGGTAGTTATTTAACGAACATTACCCATCATACCCCTCATGGGTGTATAATGATTCATTAAGGATGATTGTTGACTTGATGATGAAATGAACTTAAATTGGTTCTTAAGAAATACGTATAACAAAAGAAAGGAATATAGGTATGGTGGATTTCAATTAAGAAATGAGAAATGGGCAGTTCAGTCAAGTCTAACCTGATAAAAAGTCAAAAATTGTAACCTGAATTATTTGACTAACATTTTTACAGAATATATTCCCTATGGGACACTTGTTATACACCTAAAATATATTTCAAGCTTTTCTTTTTATAAAAAGTTACATTGTGGAAGAATTGGCTTATAATTTGATTAAGTAGCTTCGAGGTAACTGGTACCTGTTATTTCTTTTAAATATAAGATCACATGTTCAATTCGTGAAAATAGTCTCTTGTAAAAATACGGAGATCGATTGATGTGAAACTAGAGAACAAAAATAAAGTTGGGTAATACTTCTCTCTTGATTTCTTAAAGTTGCTGTTGGAAATTGAAAAATAAAAAAGAGATGTTTGGTGGCTAATCTTCATAGATTGGCACTAATAAAGGAAACTTCTCTTATTGTGACCCAAATAGTGAGTTGAAGAATGAAACGCCAATATCTTGTGATTTCATTTGAATCTGGTATCCAACACCCATTCGTTTAAAAAACCAAAATGGAGGTGCAAGTCTTGAGCAAATATTAGTGAGTCATTTGCATGTTACGCAATCCTAAAGGAGCAAGGAAAAGACTTTATGCATACCTACGAGGATTATCCTATCTTCATATTTAGTTAAATCCAAGAGCACAAATTCTCTACATTTGGAATTGAATAACTATCATGGCCTTTTAATAATACGCTCCTCTATCTATCTTTGATAATGTATGCACTATATACATCACCTTGGCGTGCTTCCGTTAATACTTTTCTTCATCTGAAAAGATAGCCAAACACGTGCTCTTAGTTGTGTTTATGTACATATTAGTGTTAACAGAAAATAGATATATGCATGTTTTTAAATGAGAAAAAAGTTTATTTTCTCCACCAACCAAAGCATTCAATATTTCAATTGTAAATTATTTATTAAATGTAAAACCCCACCATGCAATAATTTTTGAAAGAATTTGAACTTTATTTCATTAGAAAGACTTAAAACATTTGTTTCTAAGAGTTAAATATATAAGGGCTTTCTTTAATTTAACTTATCTTATCTTTTGAACTTTAAACATTACATAATATTTTTCTACATTTAAATATTAATTTCAAAATTTTCCATAAGATATGGTACCATATCATTATTCAATTTAATTGGTATACATGATAGCTTAAATATACAACAAATGCCATATAAAGAAGACTATACTTTAAATAATAGAAAAGAAGCCTAGTATTAGACCCCCTAAGTTTGAGATAGCAGAATCGTATGGGCATTGGCGAGTCTTGACCAATGTTTGACACGCAGAACAACGAAACAAAGCAAAAACTTGTGAGGAGGTAAGAATGAGAAGGGGTAATGTTAAGCGTTGGCATACATTGATGCGCATTGACGAAAATCTTTGACGAAATGTAAGATTCAGATATGAGCTCAAAAGAAGGCTTGAGACGGACTTCGAGTGAAAGGTTAGCTGGATCACGCATATGGCAGTGGCGTGCAAAAGCTCCAAGGTGACTTAGCATGTTAGATCAAGTATGGTGCGAGTTTTAGGAGAGTTTCAGACCTTGTACAAGCTAACTTGGCTAAGGCTAAGTTCTTGATGAACTAAAAACTCAGAATGTGCTCAAGTGGATGGACCATGGCTAATGGAGATGGAATCGATAAGCATTTGATGGACCAGTGTGCTATTGGCTTGGATGACTTATCATCAACGGTTAGAGATGATGAGATCTTGGATGATGTGGTGGATAAGATTACGGTGGATGGACATCAGCTTTAAGAGATAAAGATCATATAGAAAGATCATCTAAAAATAGAGGAGATCTTCATAGATATAGACAATCATTCCCAGATAATGTAATCTTTTATCTTATTATTGTGATGTAGCTTAATTATATTAGATAGAGTCCTAATTAGATGGGAATGTCATTTATTGGTTAGTTTGATGTAATCTGATAAGGATAAGATTGTGATCTTAGCTAGTAGAGTTCTATTAGGATTTTAACTTAGTCATTTAGAGATTCCTATAAATAGCTCATTTGAGCTTTGCTCTCATAATCAAGAGGAGAGTGTTATGAGATACAGAGATTGAGAGAGTATTCCTTTGTATACTTTGAGGGAAGTAACGAAGGTTGGATTTTATCTATACTCTCTCTTGTTCTTATTGTTGCCTTTACTATTCTAGTGCTTTCATAATTTTCTTGCGAGTGTGAGAGTTAAACACTACGACGGTCGTGAGGCGTTTGAGAACTAGATTATTGGTCAACAATTATGTGGGAAGGGTGAGTTTTTCTTAGAAGGACTTAAGTAAGATTGCCGTGCAAAGCAGTAGGCACGTCTTTCAAATAAGTTCAGTGCTGAAGGAAAACCTTTGTAACAATTGATATCAAAGCCTAATTTCAATATAACTGTAACACCCCAACTCCCGCCGGACCCGAACCCGATATCGACAGTGATACCCGAATTCGTGCCCCGCGAGGGTGG